>JAJLRJ010000003.1:21130488-21392988 GCA_024195265.1 Dendrophyllia cribrosa | reverse complement strand
TCGTAGTCCACCAGTCGCTTCTTAGAACACCTATATCCATTTGGGCAATGCACTAGTTCAGTTGTGTCATCTTTGGTGACAATCATGTCTTTCTTACACCACAAACCCGGTGGACATCGGCGTAATGTAACAGAATTTTCATATCCCACTTCTCTCTTGGAAGAGCACTGTAAGCCAACCGGGCAAAATTCTTTGTCGATTTTCGGTTCTTTGGTATCATCTTCTCTTTTGATTTCATCTTTTTTGCACCACAGTCCTGGAGGACATTGGTTCAAGTTTTCAAAGTTTTTGTAACCCTCTTCCCTTTTAAGTGAACACTGAAAACCGCTTGGGCACCCCTCTTTACCGTAATTCTTGTTTTCTCGCTTTGTTAGTGTATCTTCGCTAAATATAATGTCATTTCTTTTACACCACAATCCGGGTGGGCATTTTTCCAATGTGGATAAACTTTTGTAGCCATGTTCTCGTTTCGTAGAACACCATAACCCGATAGGACAATTTCCTTCATGTTTATTCTTTTTAATGTCTTCTATCTTTGTTGAAGTGTCATCGTTACTGGCTTTGCTCTCCTCGCAACCAAAATCCTGCCCGCAAATTAGTTTTCCATGACTGTTATCGTTTTCTAGTTTTCCTTTCATGTTTTTTCCGGCTTTGTCGTTCTCATTGATAATTTCGTTTTCCAAGCACCACAATCCAAAAGGGCATTCCCTGGCTGCCCTTAAGATGGCATCAAAACGTGTTGATTCTTTTTCAGTCCTCCACGAGCTTGCAACTTTTTGGTAACTTCCTACTCTTAGCTTTCTTTGATTGGTAGTTGCCCCATGATGATTTCTTTCCTTCGGACAACGCAAGCCAGTAGGACAGCGATGGGAGATGTTTGTTGGGACAGCTTTTTTTCGCTTACAACTGGGATTTCCAGTGGCACATGGAGACTTCCGCACCATTTCCTCAAGCATTCGTTTCAAGCTACTAGAACGTGTCGCTGGTGAATCGTTCTTTGTAGGTCTTTCTACTTGGGGATGACTTTTCTTGAAAGTTTTTAGGTGGATTTTGTTTTCACAGCTTACTCTTTCCAAGCATGGCTTCGGATCGTTTACACCTTGGCTGGAATCGCCGTAACACGGCCCATCTTTACACTTACGAGCTGGTCGAATCCTCTTTAGCCATGCAGATTTCATACGTTGAAGGCGATAAGGATTGCGAGAAATCTGCTCAGAAACCTTACCCAGTCGTGTCAGGGAACCTTTTTGGATATTAAAATCTGCACTATTCACCATTCTTGCCTCGTTAAATTGACAAATGTATAGAATTAGCATGTAAATTCCCGTGATGTAGGTAACCATCGCGCCGTATAAGACTTCAGACACCTTCAAAGTTTCGTTCTCTCGTTGGGCGTCAATAAAATTCAAACAAAAGCACCGGCCTTTAAAAAGGAATCGAATAGTTTCTCTTCAATAAGTTCAGAGACGTTTCTAACAGCTAGCGGTCTAAATTGCCTTCTTTTATACCTAAAGCATTCCGGAAAATGCCAAACTGTTTAATTACCCGATTTTCACCTGTTTGCTGATTGTCGTCAGGGTTTCTATCGCCCACGACTCGTGCGAGTTTTGATGGATGGATTCAAAACAAACTTAGCTAATCTTGAATTCAGCCCTTAAACTGGGCAATTTTAGAAACCCGCAAGTGATTGAAC
The DNA here is from genome assembly GCA_024195265.1 of Dendrophyllia cribrosa. Taxonomy (NCBI): domain Eukaryota; kingdom Metazoa; phylum Cnidaria; class Anthozoa; order Scleractinia; family Dendrophylliidae; genus Dendrophyllia; species Dendrophyllia cribrosa. The sequence continues at coordinate 21,391,295 of JAJLRJ010000003.1, read as the reverse complement.
AAATGATTGGCGCCGCATTTTGCGATAACAAAGAACAATAACAAATTTTATTTTTCTCAAAGGGAGATTTTTTGCCTTCCTCATTAAAACCACGTGGATTCACAAACATACTGGGCGCCATTGTTTACGAAAGGAGATTCAAATGAAACTTCTGGGTAAAGTACCGAAATATTGAATTTTGTTGACTTTAGGATCTTTTACGCTAATCTGCTTTTCTTTTTAATTAACTACACATTTATTCAAAAACAGATTGCACTTTGCTGCAAGAAATCGCACAAACTTGAAGCAGTTTCAGAAATTAACTTGTTTGTTCAGCTTTGAGTGATGGTTAAATCACACCGTTTATGCGAACATTTTTTGCCTTTATCTTAGAGATCAGCCAAGCTTACCTAGTACAGCCATTTATAAAATCCCTCTAATTATTTCCCGCTAGCTAATAGATTATTCGATTATGTTCTTGACGTAAATTGGAACTAATAATGATCACTTATTAAAACTTAACTTAATTAAACTTTAAAACTTCGCTTTCCTGAGTAGATGCGATAGAAAAAGGAAACGCGGGTGCGATAAGTCCCTTGGATAATTTGCTCAAGGTGGGTATAAAGGAAGTAAACGTACCCAGTCCTTCAAATAAATGTACACTGTGCCTGACAGGGAAGGAAGGAAGGAAACTAAGACGCTATATGCGTTCTGCTTGTTTCGGAAGAACTCTTAAGACAGTTTGTTTTTATACGTTGAATTCAATTGTCTTTGCCAATTTGAGAAGTTGAGGCAGGTGCGACAAGTTTTACTGTTTGTGTTCGTCGCAAAAGAAAAGTTCTATTTTCTTCCTTTGTGTAGGACGCAGCAGTTAAATGTTTAATTACTCTGAGAAGAGAAAAAGCAACCTGGTAACTTTGGTTTCATTTTAGTTTTATCATGTGGAAAGTGAATGAGACAAACATCTGACAACGAACAAAATAAAATCTTTCTCTGTCCTTGTCCTCCAGCGTTGAATTTTCTTAGAATTTTCGCAAAAGGGAAAAATTATCGCGTTGTTAAAATATAAATAAATTTAGCGAGGGTGCAAACGAAATTAAGGAAGTAGTAATTATATGTTTTTTTTGAAACAAAAGTGCGTCATTTTCAATCGGCCTCGTTAACAAAGGCGTTAATTTGGGCTGTTTTTTGTTTATAACCTTTTTGTGCAGTGTGTATATTCCGCCACAAGTTCTGTTCAGAAAATGATTTTTCAACGGCTTTCGCGGCCAAAATGTTCTACAAGCCCTACATCTTCGGTTTTTTTTTCAAATAACGTGATTTCCCATATAACGATAACTCGCCGAAATCGCGTTAAAACGCCCCGAGGAGCAGGCAAACAACAAAGAATACAACACAGCAACAGGGTAAGTCAAATTTATTCACAAAACATTCGAATTTTTAAGTTTTGATGCAAAACCGTTGCGTTCCCATACAAACCTTTATAAATCGAATCTTTGTAACACAATACCTCTCATTAAGCAAGGGTCGCGTCCCGGTTATCTGACAGTGAGCTTGGGCCGCCTGTGTTTTTTCGAGCATATTTACAACTGTATATCTCAGTTAATTTGTTTCCGTCCCAGTTACGCTTCTAACAATTTCTTTAGCTTTTTTGTCATACGGTATCAGATTTTATACAACGGCAAATGCAAACCGCTGATCAGTGACATACCGGGGTATTATGTACCAATCCTAGAAAAGGTACACCAGCTAATCAAAAAAAATAAAAATAAAATCAATTTATTTAAGTGTCAAAGTATTTAGTACGCGAGTACTAATCATTTACGATATACGTATTAAAGGAGGTTTTTCGCAAACCAAGAAGTAGATTCAAATATGTGTCGAATATTGTAGATTCTCTCATGATCAGCGATGTTTCAGAATAGGAAGAATTGTTTAAAATCGAGGGCAAATTCTGTAACATAGAAACAATGGAGCTCTGTATTGTATTTCGCCACGGAGAGAAAATATTTAAAATTTTAATAACACGTAATAAGATTTCAGGGAACATCCAGTAGTTCATAAGATTCGTTGTAAACGTGAAACTGCTACGTCTAAAAACAGTTTTGCTTGCGACAATGAGTGTCAGTTGTCAAAACATAAAAACAGACCAAAAAGAGGGGCATAGAGATGCTAATATTTCTTGTATGTTCTGAAGGACGTTCGAGCGTAGTTGTTTATGCGTATCCTTGTGGCGCACGCATTTCATGTCACAATGCCATGCCGCGTCAGCATGTACCGAGCGCGTCCGCCAAAGAAGAAATACTCCCTTCGCCCCTGAAAAAAAAAACATAAAAGGCTAGTAGTCGTTGGGTTACCTTTGCCCGGATTTCACTCTCTTGGATGGTCGGTGACCCGATTCTCTAACTCTCTGAAAACACGGGGAAACTGTATTCTAATATTTAAAGGTTGTAATTTTCATGTCTATCTTTCTACCCACGCTCCAACAAATTCCGTTTTGGAGGTGTCCCGCGGCTCCTAATCTTTTGATTTAATGTGAGCGCAAGTCTGCGGTTAGCATAACTTGCGATATAGTGTTTCTTCATCACGACTAAAAGATTCTAAGATCCAAGTCTTATGCGATAGTCACGGTCTATATTGGAATAGTGGCATCTTGCAATTGGTTTTAGCTCCTCAAAGTTTATTCTGCGTTTAAGCCGATGTGTTTCTCGGAGCTAGGCAGTATCTCCATTGTCAGAAGTATGGCGTCATTACATCCGGTTTGAAATATTTGAATCTCCAGCCCCGGGTCTTCATCATGATAGCTGTTTTGTAATTCTAACAGATGCAAGTGGTTTCTTTTATACACTCTTTAAGCAAGACTCGAGTTTCGGTTCTTTGGTGAGCCTCATCAGTTGCTCCCATGTAGAAAGGTCTCTTATAATGATTTGACGTTGTAGAATGTCAGCGATATATGAGCGCTTGGGGAGGATCAAATGTTCTATCTTTTCATTCGCTTGTTTAGTTTAGCCAATAACAATGGTGTATTTTCGATCCGATGTAAGTTGCGTTTCTTGAGAGGCTTTTTGGATCATATGTCTTATAGGGGGCCTCGGCCGATATATCGACCGACTGTCGACAGATATATCGGTCGATATGTCGGTCGATAGTCGGTCGCCTATCGACCGACTATCGACCGACTGTCGACTGATATATCGGTCGATATATCGGTCGACTGTCGGTCGATAGTCGGTCGAAAGTCGGTCGCTATGTATGTCGGCCGATATAGTTGGTAGGTCACCGACACTTCACCGATACCTGATCGATAGTTCACCGATAGTTCATCGATACTCCGCCGATACTTCATCGATAGTTCACCGATACTCCACCGATACATCACCGATACTTCACCGATAGTTCACCGATACTCCACCGATACTCCACCGATAGTACACCGATACACCACCGAGTATCGGTCAACATTATATAATTGTGCGAAGGAAGCGCGACAAAACCCACCTTACAAAAGGCATGATTCGTTTATTTTCATTGTGTTTTTGTTGCAGGGCTAGTTTTCGGTCTTAAGATAAAGTTTTGTATGTAGCCTCTCTTCAGTTAGCCTCCAACGCAGACGTCCTTACTATTAAGGCGGTAAAAGTGAAGAAGAGCTCACCTCCACCGACTGTCGGCCAATTGTCGGCCGACAGATAACCAACAGTTTACCGACAGCAGCAACAGTCCGGTCGGGTTAGCACGCACAGCTTGGCAGCCATCCACGACCGGTACAATCACGTACTACAGATCCTAACTGAAAACGGCTGCAGCATGGCCAATGCCTTCAGACTTGCCAGCTGTCCGAGGAGCACCCTCAGAGATTTCGTGGCCGTGGCCGAGTTAAAACTTGTGGACTCGAGGGAACATGACCTTGTGATCCGAGATTTGCAGGGGGGATCGGTGAAAGAGCTCGAGGCAGTTTGCAGAAAGAGGCTGAGAAGGTACTTGCCGGTCATGGCAAACATGAGGAGAGAAGGGAAGCTGCTGCCCCTCAATACAAGTTTGACGAGAGATTTTATCAGTAGAGCTCGTCACAAAACAAACGGCTCCTTTAGGAGCCACCAAGTTTGAAAAAGTTGATTGTGTATTGAAATTGTGTATTGAAATGTTACGCAGGATCAACTACTGATTCTACTTTGAATCTCTCGCTTTTTATCCAATAATGTTGTTTCTGTTTCTGATATTTCAGCCGTAAATTTGATTGCCTATGAAACGTTTCTAAACGAACGATTTTATTGCGCTTTAGTTAACTTGTGATTAAAGGATAAGCACTAGCAGCCTTCAATCACGCAGTGTTGAAATCAATTTTCCACTTGTCTGTAGCAGTTTGTGATAGTTTTTTTTTAGCCTGCTATAGCGATTTTAATCACGTCGTAAAAAGGTTAATGACAGCTTCGAATGACTGTTGTCGTTGTTTTGTAGAGTTTTATCAGTTTCTTCTAAATAGAACTACTTTTGTGCTGGATAATTGCGACGTATTTTCGGCATAGCGATTATTTTTTTCAAGTGTTTTTGATTTTTGCAAATATCGTTTTCGTCGTGTGGCAAGGCCAAAATGTTATTTCTGACTAATGAGTTTGCGAAGAAGGCTGAAATAAATATTTTGTCGGCATGAAAGAGATCCGGTCCAGGCCAGTGCCGGCATCATGGGTAGTGATGCAGGGGTATATAAAAGAAGAGTATAGCACGTGGTGGCTATCTCGGCCTTCAGAACCAACCGGTTAATCTCGTACAAGATCTTCTCATTATTCGGGAAAGAATATTTGGTAAAATCCGGTTTGAACACAATTTGAAAAAATGATCATGTGTTAGGAATGTGACACATTTCAAGGCGTATTTTCAGGAAGGCACTAGATCACATCAACCTGAACCTGTTCACCCTTCATAGTGAGTGACCAGCGGTCTTCAGTGAAAACAAGGTTTGTTTGGGGGTGCCTATTCGCGCAGGCTCAAAATCTTGGTTTAGGTCAATGTTATTAAGTATTTTCCGTATTTTCAAGCTCACTTAGACGCTAATACAGAGAAAGATAAGTGAGTTAAGTCTAGTTTGTTAATGGTCCGAGGGAAAAAACTCGTCCCTCAAGTATTTTTGACAAAGTTCAAATCTTGAACCCATTTGTCAACGGTGACAAAAAGTGCGCTGTACTGACGCGTACAAGCTAGTTGTACGCGCCAGATTTGCAAAGTTTTTCACAAAACTTCTCCTAACTCATAGACAGTGGTATTTAAACTGGTAATTGTGTGAGAAAATCCAAACACACCAGAGCAGCACCAGAAAACTGTTAGACAATTGTTCGGTTGTTCATATTAAATTAACATTTTTTGATGAATGTCCCCTCAATGCGCGTATTTTCAAAAGCTATTTTTTCAGTGCCTCAGCGACTTAAAACTGTTAGGCGACTAAACAAAAAACAATATAATTATATTTTTAATGTAAGTCGCTGAACGTCTAAAAATTTCGCTCCTGAAAGTAGGGCCTCAAAAACCAATTCAGGAGCCATTATGATAAGACACTCTTGAAAACGTTTCATTTCAGGCGATCAAGTAAACATCGAGATTCTTTTAAAGTTTCATTTATATTTCACGTTTATTTTCTCAAAAGAAGTCCACAGACTTTCTTTTTTTTCTCGCCCTCCGGGCTCGTTCTCGCGCCCCGCGCTCGCACTCGCGCGCTCGCTTCGCTCGCAAACTCGGCTCAAAAGGAAAAGTCTGTGAACAGACTATTTAATGACTGGGACTGGAATAGAGTTAGGTTTGGGCTGAGAACTTAGGAGTGGGAATTGTAAGGATTGGGAAATTAAATAGGGATGTACTGTAGAATCTGTCTCGTATAGAAATTAGAAATTAGTTGTTATACTGGATTGTAAAGAACGGAAGGGAGTGTCCAGGCGAAAGCGAGACAAGGATCACTTACACCATGGTGTACGTAGTTGAATAAAATACCTCCATTCCCAGGAAAATATAGAAGTTCTTTAGTTTTCGTCCGACTTAAATCACCGGCCCTGTCACACACAAAAAAACTGAGGCGACAAGATCTCACAAATCTGCCCAGGGTTGGGAGAGGTCCCTATAACAAATGAGAAATTCAAGGGTGAGACCAACGTGGTAAACAAACTTAAGCCCAGGGAAAACGGCAGCCATAGCCCGCTAAAGAGAGCTCAAGGGTGTGTCATACAATTATGCCATTCACTTCGTTAAACAGAGGTCAGACTCAGGCCATTCCGTTTTATTGGAACTTTCTCGGTCCATGTTTATCCCAGCACTGGACCCTTCTCGATCCATTCCTGTTTATAGGATCCTTATCGGTCTGTATTATTCGCTACACCTTCAAGTTTTCGATCCATTCCCTGTCATTGGATGTCCTTCTCAATCTAGATTGTGCTATCAATGTTAGGGACTCGACAGCACAAAATCCCTGTTTTTCATTTTTGATGTCCGAGAAACCCGTAAACTGCTCAAGATTGCTTAGATATGCGCAAAGCCGTGAACGTGTCTCTTTAATATCAGTGGTGACTTTAACATTGTTACGGACAAGACAGGAGGCCACCCCAGAAGACACATAATTTCTTTTGAAGCCGCTATTTAAAGCCGTAGCGGATGTCACAACATTGTTCGAAACGAGTAGGGGACTCAGTCCCCGGTGTTGTGGTCTGTCATGTTCACATTCATAGGTTGGGTGGGGAGGTGAGATCATAAATGGACCGATAGCGGCTAACATTGGCGCCTTCACATGCTGACGTCCGATCTCACTTTGATACTTTGATTTTTATACTCCCAACTAGAGTGAGCTAATACTGGGAGAACTAAAACTAAGAACTAAAGTAAAATCCTGTCAGTTAACTCGGAAACTTCGCTATTCTCACTAGGGATATACGCACAAAAAGCCTAATATATACCATCATATACTTCTTTACATTCCCAGCGTGACTCGTGGGAATGCGTGGCATAACCCCGGACCTCCTCCCTCTATTTATAAGCTGCCCGCTCCGTAATTCAGCCTAGTTCAGTAAAGTTTAGGTCGGGACCCGTGCAAGACGATAACTTTTTACCATGGCCATCGCTGCGCCCGCCTTTTTCCATTATGGCGAGAGTTCCCGTAGCTCCTTTACACCCCGAAGTTCAAGCAGCTATCAACCCAGCTCCGCAGCACCAAGACACGCAATTTATTGCTCAACCAGCACAACCACAACCGCTAAACCAGCTCGCAGAGCCAGAGTTGGTACGGTTCCGTACAAATCTTTTACACCTTGTACCGCCATTTTCACGAACTTTTTACTAGCTCGGTTTTCGGCAACGGGGGTGACTTCGCTCGACTTTGCTTTGTTTGTTCACTAGCTTGTTTATAGCGACGGGTTTTGAAGCGACTGGGGTGAAATCGCTTGAATTTGTTACCAGTTTGTTTTGAAGCGACTCTAATTTGTTTTGAAGCGACTCTAATTTGTTTTGAAGCGACTGAGGTGACCGCGCTTAAAATTGTTTTAGTTTGTTTGAAGCGACTGGGGTGACCTCGCTTAATTTTGTTCTAATTTGTTTTGTAGCGACTGGGGTGACCTCGCTTAAAATTGTTCTAGTTTGTTTGAAGCGACTGGGGTGACCTCGCTTGAATTTGTTACTAGTTTGTTTTGAAGCGACTGGGGTGACCTCGCTTGAATTTGTTCTAATTAGTTTTGTAGCGACTGGGGTGACCTCGCTTAATATTATTCTAGTCTGTTTGAAGCGACTGGGGTGACCTCGCTTGAATTTGTTACTAGTTTGTTTTGAAGCGACTGGGGTGACCTCGCTTGAATTTGTTCTAACTTGTTTTGAAGCGACTGGGGTGACCTCGCTTAAAATTGTTCTACTCAGTAGTTTGTTTGAAGGGACTGGGGTGACCTCGCTTGCATTTGTTACTAGTTTGTTTTGTAGCGACTGGGGTGACCTCGCTTGAATTTGTTCTAATTTGTTTTGAAGCGACTGGGGTGACCTCGCCTAAATTTGTTCTAGTTTGTTTGAAGCGACTGGGGTGACCTCGCTTGAATTTGTGAAGTACTAGTTTGTTTTGAGGCGACTGGGGTGACCTCGCCTGAATTTGTTCTAATTTGTTTTGAAGCGACTGGGATGACCTTGCTTGAAATTGCTCTAGTTCGTTTCAGAAGCGACTGGGGTGTCTTCGCTTAAAATTGTTCTAGTTTGTTTAGAGGCGACCTGGATGACCTCGCTTGAATTTTGTTCTAGTTTGTTTTGATACGACGGGGGTGACCTCGCTTACAATTGTTCTAGTTTGTTTTGAAGCGACTGGGATGACCGCGCTTGAGTGTTCTAGTTTGTTTTGAAGCGACGGGGGTGACCTCGCTTGAGATTGTTCTCGTTTGTTTTGAAGCGTCTGGGATGACCTCGCTTGAGTTTGTTCTCGTTTGTTTTGAAGCGACGGGGGTGACCTCGCTTGAGTTTGTTCTCGTTTGTTTTGAAGCGTCTGGGATGACCTCGCTTGAGTTTGTTCTAGTTTGTTTTGAAGCGACGGGGTGACCTCGCTTGAATTTGTTGCTAGTTTCTTTGAAGCAGCTGGGTGACCTCTTTTAAAATGTGTTCATTTATCACGGAAATGTTCTCGATTTCCACAAACGTATCACCGTTCCCCAGCCCACTTCGCCCGTTGCGAAGCCTCCCCGATGGGATTATCTAAAACCCTTCATTACCCTGTCCCTGGACGGGTATTTCGAGGTTGCTCCGCTCGGGCGTTCACCCTTCCGTCAGTTCACCTTCGTTTTCGAAAAACTCTCTCCCCTTTCCTCCCCGTTTTTTAGTTTATTCATGTTATCCTATTTGCAGCCACCGCACAAGTGTGAAAGACATCTAACTTCGCACCAAATAACCACTCTCCAGAACCAAGTGTTATCAACGGGTCAACTGGAAGGGTGACCGCCCAAGCACTTCGGCCCCGTTACCCTCGTCCAAAATGGAATCCCAACTATGACCTTATGCTCCGGGATCACAACCGTCTTTAAGGCGGGAGAGATCCGCAATCACCTCCCCCGTTGGGAAGAGATCCTGCAAGGTCAGCCCAAACTAGAGGAGATTTTCAATTTTCTTACCCAAGGTTCACTACAAGAACAGGCTAAGGTTATAACTAGCCCCCCCCCCCCCCCCCCCCAAAAAAAAAAAAAGAAAGAAAAAGAAAAAAAAAAGCCACCCTGATGTTTCTCCGTACGTTTGAACAATTCGTTTTTCTTGGGATCGCTCCTCAGATCTGGGAAGGATAATGCTAGAAGTCTTTTCTTCCCCGACAACAGGTCGAGGATTTTATTCAGGCCAAGCTTAGGGGATGCTCAGAATGCGTTCGAATTCTTTGTTGTGGCAAATTTGTCTTGCCAAATTAGTTTGTTGCAACGCGCGAGTTTTATCTCGCCGAATTTTATTGTTGTGACAGGTTTGCCTTGCTATTCGCTCCAGTCCCTTACAGAGCGAGTATAAATAAAATCTGTGCATCTTATTTCGGCCCAGTTCAAGTGAGAATCCTTTGGTGTTGTTACCTTCGTGTTCTCACCATGTCCGACGAGCAAGCTCCCGTGGCGCAGTTAGTTCCAGATAGCTCACGCGCGTCAACCAGGCCCAGTTAATCCAGAACCCTTACTGGTTAAATTTTCTTTGGTATTTGTCCGGCCTTATAGCCGTTTTATCGCTTGTTCCCCCGCGGCTCCACGTGCTCGCCGGTTATCTCCTCACCCTGCTCCTTGTCCCTTATCCGTTCGCATCGATTCTTTCTATAGTTTTTCTCTCCCCCACAGCTTATATGGGATTTACACGCTTTATATTTGGTTGTTGAGGTATTTATAGCTTTGCGTCCTTCGCCTCACGAGCACCGGGTTTGTGCGGTGCTGTTCCCTCGGTCCCTTTTTTAGCCCTTTTTGTGTTTGTACGTTTATGTTTTGCGTATTTTGCCTCGCAAACATCGGGTTTGTGCAGTGCTTTTCCCTCATTTCCCATTTTAGTTTGTACGCCTCTATTTGTCCAGTTTTGTTATACGTACTTCGTCTCAGAAACATCGGGTTTGCGCAGTGCTTTCCCCTCGGGTTCCTTTTTAGTTTGTACTCTTGTTCGTGACGTTTTGTTATGCGTACTTTCTTGCCTCACAAACATTGGGTTTGTGCAGTGCTTTTGGAGCTTCTACGCCTTTCCTTGCGACGTTTTGTTTTGCGAACTTTGCCTCACAAACATCGGGTTTGTGCAGTGCTTTGGAGTTTGTACGCCTTTATTTGTCACGTTTTGTTATGCGTACTTTGCCTCACAAACATCGAGTTTGTGCTGTGCTTTTGGAGTTTGTACGCCTTCATTTGTCACGTTTTGTTATACGTACTTGGCCTCACAAACATCGGGTTTATAAAGTACTTTTGGAGTTTGTACGCCTTTATTTGTCGCGTTTTGTTTTGCGTACTTTGCCTCAAACATCGGGTGTGTGCAGTGCTTTGAAGTTTGTACGCCTTTATTTGTCGCGTTTTGTTGTGCCTACTTTGCCTCACAAACATCCACATTGTGCGGCGTTTGCCCCTCGATTACCTCGCTTGTATTCTTTAGGTATGCGTGCTTCGCTTCACAAACTCCCCTGGGTAATCCCTTACATTTTACTCATTTTAGTTTTGTATACTTCTGGTTCTCTCGTGCCAAGTTTTTAGCTTTACGTGGTTTTCCGCTATCCGCTAAGTAAACGTTGGTTTTTTATTACCCTGGGTCTGCTTGGTTCCTGTATTTATTTTTATAATTAGTTTTAAATTTTGCAGATTCACTATTTTTCATGTCATTTGCATCCAATTTGGCATCCTATTGTTTCCTTTTCTATATATATTGTTGCCAGTTCTACCCGGTTTAACAGTCTTTTATTGTGCGTTCCGCCTTTATTACTGGACTTTTATGGTTCACGTGTTTATCTCGGTGTTAAATTCGAAGTTTACATGCTTCGGATTGTTATCCGTATTCCATTCCGTTTACTCATTATTTTCCCTGTCATTTGCGTAGTTTGTTTTGTTCCGCGCCCTCTCGCGCGCCATTTGTTTCGTTTCCTTTTTTCCCCATGGTAGCCTGAAAGGGTGTCTAATGCCCTAGTCGGATTACTGACGCTCAGGTTGCCATCCCTTGGGTGAGTTCTCTCGCTAGTTTCCCGCGCGCATTCCTTTACGTTTTCCTCAAGGGCTTTTCACTCAAGGGCTGGCAGCCTTTATATAATATATATTTTTGTCATGTATAGCCGTCTTTACCAATTGCAGAACTTCGTTTTGTCCTCTGCTTATGCTAATCAAAACACCCTAAAAGGAGTTTTTCTAGTTTTCTGTGTTCTTGGCCGGGAGACAAGATGTTTTCTCTGACACGCCTAGGATAATGTCGCTTTCTGGCTTGAAAAGGTTCCCGGAAAAGACGCAGGTCCACATTATTTGTAATGCTCTCATCTATAGCCTAAAATTTATAACTGTGGTTGCCCTGTTCGCCTATCCTGTTCCGCGCCTTCTACTGCGCTATTTGTTTCTTTTCCCTTTTTCCCATGGTAGCCTGAAGGGGTGTCGAATGCCCTAGTCGGACTACTGACGCTCAGGTTGCCATCCCTTGGGTGGGTTCTCTCCCGAGTTTCCCGCGCACAATCGTTTGCGTTTTTCTCTCGACATTTTATCCAGTTCACCACTCAAGGGCTGGCAGCCTCTATATAATATATATTTGTCATGTAAGCCGTCCTTACCAATCGCAGAGCATCCCTTTGTCCTCTGCTTATGCAATCAAAAGACTCCCTAATAGGAGTTTTCTAGTTTTTGGAGTTCTTTGTCGGGATGCAAGATGTTTGCGAGCAGATTACGAACTCCACTTGACAGGATTACAGCCCCGCCTCCGTTCCTATCTGCAAGACACTCCAATTTACGAGGGTAAAACTCTGCACAGCTATAGAGCCGGGGTGGCCTTTTCTTTAGCCCTCACTCTAGCCACTATGGCTCATTTTGGTTGATGCCATACATGATCCTACCTCATCCTATAACATGAATGCTGCACAAGACCTTCGTTTTGAAGGTCCATCGGAGTTGCTGTCTCGCCATGTCTCTCCTTTAGATTTGAGTGGTTGGTTGGGATTTTCTGGTTTTGGGTTTTAGGTTTTAGTATTGGCAAGTGTCTCGGATTATTTGGGCAAGGCACGGTTAGGCCCTTTTAACGTTTAACGTCTGGGCACGGGCGCATATCTCCATCTCTTATTAAGCAAACGTGAAAGGGACTGTCGCAAAAAGTATGTTATTGGTTTGCTGCAACGCGCGAGTCTCTCGCTAAATTTTGTTGTCGTGGCAACTTTGTCTTGTAAAATTACTTAGCGCAACTCGCAAGCTTGAGTTGCCGAATTTCTTTGTTTAACCTGGTTTGTCTTGCTCAATTTGTATGTTACAACTATTCTCACTAGGGATATACGCACAAAAAGCCTAATATATACAATCATATACTTCTTTACATTCCCAGCGTGACTCGTGGGAATGCGTGGCATAACCCCGGACCTCCTCCCTCTATTTATAAGCTGCCCGCTCCGTAATTCAGCCTAGTTCAGTAAAGTTTAGGTCGGGACCCGTGCAAGACGATAACGCCCCACCCTCCTCCCCGCAGCGATGGAACTTATTCTCCCCAGGTCTACCAGCTCGCAAAGCCTCGGGCCGATTCTCCCATATCTTACACATCTAGGTCCTTGGCTTTGTGTGCGGGTATACCTGGTGGGAATATATTACTATATAAATGCATTATCATTATTTATAATTTTTTTTGACTTGACCGATAGTCCACCGACCCATGACCGATATTCCACCGACACTTGACCGATACCATCTAAACCGTCATCACAAATCGAATCAGTTTCTCTGTAAAAGCAATAATAGCCTGCAGAGACGGATGCAATCAAAACCGGAGCCACTGTAATTACTTTGTCTAGCAAATTGCGTCTAGCAATATTCTCGTCAAATTTACGCTAAATCGTTTGGAAACTCACTGAACGCAAAGATAAAGTATGCACTCAGTTCGTATAAATATTTATATTTGTCGTACAATCAGAGGAATCCTCAGAGCAACGAAATAGACTTTGAGACCTTTTTCCGGTCTCCATAAGATTAGACTGCCCAGGGCGTTTGATAAAGGCCGGGGATAAAGGAGGGCTAAATGAGAATTACATTATAACTAGCGAGATGTCAAAGTCAGATAACGCAACGGATTTTTTCTTTAAAATTTTCATGTCTTAAATTTTTCTATCAATAATTACATTCTTTATATAGCAAAAAGAAAAGAATGGAAAGGAGGAGACTAAAGTGCACCTAACCCCCAATTTTTTTTCTTTTAATCAACTTAATGTACGTTGAAAAGTCGAATAGTGAAATATTTCTTGTTTTTAACGTCGCGTTAGTGAGTCACGCGAGAAATTTACAAAATGCTAATTAGATGACGTCAAATCAAGACTTTACCATTATTTCTACTTCAATTTACAACACGCAGTTCACAGCTTAAGGATAATCAATTTAAGAAATACTAAATAAAAACTGTTAATAGTCAATTGGTTTGTAAAATAATATTACTTGGAGGTGGAAACAAGTAGTTGTATAATAAACGAGTCTTGATTTGACGTCATCTTATTAACATTTTGTAAATTCAAACCTCTATAATTCACTAACGCAACGTTAAAAACAAGAAATATTTAACTATTCAACTTTTCAACGTACATGGAGTTGATTAAGCGAAAAAACAATTTTGGGGTTAGGTGCACTTTAAAGAAGAAGGCGGCGTCACCAACATAAAACTACAAGGGATCAGGCAGCACATCATAAATGAAAACTGCCAACGAAATATCACAGTTGACAAAGGTGTTGCCTCCACCCTCTGGTCGGGTTGCACCTTTCCAAACGCCTCACATGATTCGCTAAGAAAACAATAGAACAAACAACAGAACAATGGACCCTAGGCCTTCCCTAGCCCTGGAAACAATAGAGCTGCGGGTTATCCATGTCCAATGAAATTAGAGTTTCGGAAGAGGTGCAACAATCCAAAAGGACAGCCGAGGAGCACTAGTGACGAGTTTCCGATTCGAGCAGTTTTCGGAAATTCTCGGCAATTCCAATATGGCAGACTTTCTATGATATAATTCGCGATGGCTTGATGAATGCGTGAAGGTTCTTACTTTTCAGTAATGTAGGGTAGACCATCAGTTTATGCAGCTACAGGACACTAGCGTTTTGTTTTTGCTTCTACTTAAGATTTGTCTTGTTGTTAAAACATGTCTTTAATTTTACTATTTAATCAGCGGATATTCAAATTCAAAGTTCTGTTGTTCTGTCCCCCTGCCCGGTGGTATTTTGGCTTATTGAAAAATACTACCCCCAGAGGAACATGCTGTTCATTTAAATAAAAGAAATAAATAACAATTTTTAAACAGGATGGCACCAAGCTAACTCTAGGTTAATAAGGGTGGCCCTCTGAAAATTCCTGGTCGAACTGGAATTTAGAAATATGTTACTTTTTGAGGAGAGAGAAAAAACCGGAGTACCCGGAGAAAAAATCCTCGGAAAAAGGATGAGAGCTAACAACAAGTTGGGAGGCGAGCGCTTTCACCGCTATGGCTTTATGGTCCGAAGCAATAAAGCCTAAAGTTCGGCTGCGTTATTGCGTAGTCGTCCTGGTGGTGTAGTGGTTAACACATCGACGCTAGAAAGTCGGGGACGCGGGTTCGAATCCCGATCAGGACAATTTTTAAGGTTTTCACTTTGTGTTTATTTGTTCTTTATTTGACTGGTTTAAGTTCATTTGTGTTATTTATATTCGTCAAAAAGGCCTAGAAGCCTTCCAGTTAGGCTCAGTCTCCAGCCGTGGGTGTCTCGATGCGCCCGCGATATCTCCCCACCTCACGGCTGGGCGCACGGGTTTGGTTATTGTTTACATTGACCAATCAGAAACGAACCCGCCGAAATTTGCGGGACATAAATTAGCGGGTATTTGCATAAATAAACAAAGATGGTGGACTATGCAAGCTTTAACAGGCGGGTTTGAAAATGCTTGCTCGTACGCGCTTCAGAAGTTTGGGTTTGATAATTTCAGGGAGAAACAGAGTCTTGCTATGAAGAAACTTATTTTGGGACGAGATGCATTTGTCATTCTACCGACTGGTTCGGGTAAATCCTTAATTTTTCAAGCTTTTCCACTAGTGTTGGATCACTTCGAAGGAAAGCAAAGTTCGCATCAATCTATTCTATTATGTAAATGACGTGTCCATTTTCCGCATAATTGTAATGACGTTATGGATAAGCAACCAAAGCCGTGCGCCCAGCCGTGAGGTGGGGAGATATCGCGGGCGCATCGAGACACCCACGGCTGGAGGCTGAGCCCACCTTCCAGTCAGCTCCTGTGAAAACACTGAAAATTGTTCGGGAGGCCCGTGAGCCATAAAGCCTAAAGTTCGGCTGCGTTATTGCGTAGTCGTCTTGGTGGTGTAGTGGTTAACACATCGACGCTAGAAAGTCGGGGACGCGGGTTCGAATCCCGTTCAGGACAATTTTTAAGGTTTTCACTTTGTGTAAGATACAGCAGTTTGCAAAAATTTTGAACCCCCCAAACTATATCATTATATCCAGATATATAGCATTGTTAGAGAGCAGGGATATAATGATATACTTTGTGGGGGGGGGTTCAAAATTTTTGCAAACTGCTGTATATATATATATATATATATATATATATATATATATATATATATATATATATATATACCTTTGAGTGCAGAGGTCCACACGACGCAGAAATTAAACTAGCTGGTAGTTGCCGGGTCTTCCTTGTGAAAGATCTCGTGCCAGGCGTCACTTGAATGTGAAAATACAAAACTGAATGCAAGGCTGGCACTACGGCAAAGGGCAGATTTATTAATGGCCAATATTTCGACTAATAGGAACAAACAACCCACATCACGCCAACTCCACAGCAGCGGTCCCTACACATTTCAACTTACCAGGCCACTCATCCGCAGACATGAGACTCATCCCGCTTGAACTGCAGCCTACCATCAATGCTTCCCGTCGAAAAGCACGCGAGGCCTTTTTTATTCATAGAGGGAACACTTTGTCACCAGAGGGCATAACCGAAGGAACGAACGCTGAACTCATTTTTGTATCATACACTATATATGTCGTATATTATTTTTATCTTATGTTTACAAGTGCGCTGTCTACATGTCATGTATTAGCCAATCATTTATAACCATGTAATTTTCAAATTTTAGGAGCCGTTACAATATTTTCTTTCAGTACAGCCCTGGCCCTGAGGAAGACTAATACTATTAGTCGAAATATTGACCATTAATTAATCTGCCCTTTGCCGTAGTGCCAGCCTTGCATTCAGTTTTGTATAACCATTAAACTAGCTGGTATATATATATATAAAGCACAATCAAGTCAAGATATGGAGTTGGAAGCTTGATATTACAACTCATTCTATATATATATATATATATATATATATATATATATATATATATATATATACTAGTAGGTGAACTACTCAGATCTTGAGTGGATGGACGTTTAATACAGAACTGTTTCGTAGGCCACCGAAGAGGTGACTCACTCATCAGTTAAACTCCATTTTACACTGAACCGTTAAGTCTACATCAACAGTATTATTGCGTGGTGAAAGCGGTTTAAATAAGCACGTGATGGAAACGGTTTCAATGGTTGAAATAATATAACGGTTAAAACAATATGCTCGCGTGATGATATGGGCAGCGCGCACGCTTTCAAAACCTAAGTCACTCTAAGTGCTCGCGCTAAATTTACAAAATTGGATATGCGCTACGTTGAACTGTACCTTAGAATGAACTTCCGCCGGTGCCTACATGTCGAAATTAGCTCATTGCGCCTGTTTAGCGTTGCCATGTGCGGCTTAGTGATCAGAAAAAACTTTTGTAACACTGAAAAGTTTTTTCTGATCACTAAGACTTGTGATTGGTCCCTCAAACAATGCTCCTCTGAGCCCTGGAATGGAGGATCACTTGCGCGATCTTGGAGTATTGAAAGTCTTTGTAGAATTTTCACTTGTAAAACAATAAGCTCCGACTCCAGTCAAGACTTTTGACAGATTTATTCTCAACGTTTCAGCCTCACGGCCTTCATCAGGAGAATTATTGCATTATGGCTTGCTTACAACATTTCAAAATTTGCTATTAACGGAAATATATATATAAATAAATATATATATATATATATATATATATATATTTGAAGATGTCGTACAGTTGCCTGGCAACAAAAATCGCGACCGCTGACAATGGCGCACTCTCGTGTTTATTCATGGCGGCCCGGCTGGTTTATCCTTGCTCATGGTCTGTGGAAAAATGTTTACGCTCGGTGAAACACGACCAATTTCTGATGCAAATGAGAAAGAAAAGCAAACACAACAACGCTGGATTCAACAAGTGATCGGAAATCCTTGCCCGAGAAAATTAACCACCGAAACTCCGCTGGAGCGAGAACGGCTACTTGAAATTCAGCGCAATCTAGCAACGAAGAAACAACGAGAGCATCGATTACAAAGACTTCAAACAGCCTAGGCACACCGTTTGAGTAGGTTCAAACGCCTTGACAAAATGCCGCCATTAGAATTCTGAAAGAAACCGATCAGGAGAGGCGACACCGACTGGAAGTGTTGGACAAAATGATTCTGTAAATATAGACGCAACGAGAGGCGGCAAGAATTACAAGATAAATATCCGTTGTTTTCTCGGATGAAATCTTGCTCGAATGACCACGAAAAAGTGCAGTTGATTCCCGATAATTAGAGCAGGTTTTTCCATTTTTTTTTTAACATTCAAGTAAGGAATTTTTACTTTGATTTGGCAGGGCACAAGAGACATAGGAAGCAAGGACAGTAACGAGGAACCAGATTTTTAGTCTTTGAAAAGGTAGAAAATGCTCAAGTTTTATTACTTTGAAAGTTATTGATTAAAATAGAGCAAGCAGTTATCAAATAACTGTCCTAGGTAACCCTCGCATGTCTGATTCCAACCCTTCAACGCACTAGGCATAGCTGGAGAGACCACAGTGAGAAATACTACAACTTTATTTTAATTTAACAGTAGCTTCCAAATATAACAACAGACTAATCACGATTATCATTTATCCTTGACCTTTTTTTTCATATGGAATTTTACATGTTTTTAAACCATAGCTGCTAAGTAATTAATCTTCGTTACTTTCCGCACCACAAACCAGGTGGACAGCGCTTTTCGAATGCTTTCAAACGCGAATTCTCGTTTTGGTTTTCGGCTCGTGTCGTACCAGTCGTTTTTTCTTCGGCAACGGTTCGCTTCTTTCCGCACCACAAACCGGGTGGACAGCGCTTTTCAAAGGCATTCGGCAAAGAACCATCGTTTTCGTCTTCGGCATTTGTCGCATCAGCTGATAGTTCTTCGGGAAATGATCGTTTCTTCCCGCACCACAAGCCAGGTGGACAGCGCTTTTCGAAGACTTCCATTAGCGAGCCGTCATTTTCCCCATCGTTCACAGTCGCATCTTCGGGGATTCCTCGCTTTTTTCCGCACCATAAACCTGGTGGGCAGCGTTTTTCAAAGGTGTTGATTCGTGTTTGATCGATCTTGTTTTCCATTTGTGCAACATTGTTTAATTTTTGATTGGACACTCCTCGCTTCTTACCGCACCACAGCCCAGGTGGACAGCGTTTCTCGAACTGATCTGCCATGTTGCCTGCTTTTGCCACTTGGGTCTTTTTACTTGCACTGACATCCAAGTCCCTTCGTTTCTTCCCACACCAAAGACCCGGAGGGCAGCGTTTCTCAAAGGCATATTCCAATGTATCACCATTGTCATCAGATATAGTTGATAGATCTTCTGGCAAGTTACGTTTCTTTCCACACCAAAGACCAGGAGGGCAGCGCTTCTCGAAAGCATTGGCCAAATTCTCTTTGTCGTTCTTGAAGCTGCGCTTCTTACCGCAAAACAAGCCCGGCGGGCATCGTTGGTTAAAGATATTACCTTCGGGATTTTGGTCTTCGTTGTAGGACATCTTTGTTTCTTCCTCAGATAACTGTCGTTTTCTTCCACACCACAGCCCAGGTGGACACCGTTTCTCCAAGGTTTCTTGAAAGGACGAAGAAGGTTCAACTAAGCTATCTGACAAGGTCTCCAAGGAAGCGCACGGAATGAAAAGGATAAGGAGGAGACGACAGGAAAATGTCATCGTTTGTTTCTAAAAAACGAAAAGAACCGTTGTTAGAGTGGAAAATCCTAACAATTAACGACAATTAACAAACGTTCCGAATATGTTTCGACTATAGTCCACACCTTCTAGGTTTTTGTGGCATATGATAGGGGCAAACACAGTAGCCAAACTGATAGTCGATACCTTCACTCTTCATGGCATTTAGAAATTTGCTTTTAATCTTTAATGTTTTCCACAAACTTAATTTGCAATATCGTTCCATTTTTAGCAACAATTATAGCTCCAGCAAAGTAAGGATTCCTTTCCCATGGAGACTCGAGACTTGACTCTATGAAATATTCAACTTGCATTCGCAATCAGGTAACGCAAAATGCTTTAATACTCCTTTACGAAACTTTTTTTCTGTTCACAATATAAATACCTAAGTACTGCACTCGGGTCGTACTCATAACCTATGCAAATTTGGTGAAGAATCTTTTATTTAGAGCGTTTGGTCTTCACGAGTTGGCTCATACGATCCTTTGATTCCCTCTTGTATATTACTATACTATGAAAGAGCTCTTCTTGTGATAGTGACGATTTCATCAAACAACGATGGAAAGAACTAGGCAAACACATCATTTGGACTTGTTTGCATGTTTGTTTATTATTAAGCAGAGCCCGCGGAGCAGATTTTAAAGTGAGGTGGCTAAAGCGAACGCAAAAGCGTGAGCCACCTAGGGGGGTCCGGGGCTTACCCCTCCCGAAACATTTTGAATGTCAGTGGTCTAAAATGGGCTGAAAATGCATCAAAAATTGGTAATCGTATGTCAAATGACACAATGTATTTAATGGGTAACTCATCTGTAACACTGTCATTTATATCAGTTAATAACAGAAGCCTTTTTAACACCTACTAGCTTAAAGGGATGGTTTCACGGTTCGGCGCATGTGTACAGATTAAAATGATTTATTCGCTTTCTTTCCAATTTTATCGGTACAAAAAACACTCACATTTACTTCAATAATCACATACTATAATTAGTCCAAACTAAGCGAAGGATTACCAAAATTTACAGAAAATTTCAACGGATTACACCGACAAAGTCAACACTGAATAAAACCTTTGACCCGAAGGATTTATTCTACGCTCCGGTGGCTTTCATGGCGCACATGGGTATGTTTAATCATCCATTCAATCAGCGACATTTTCACGGGCAAATTTCCCGCCAGAGTTATCTACGCGCTTCCGATTGGTCTAAACAATGAAATTAAAGGGGTTACATCATAGCTCGCACATGCGCTGAACCTTGAAACCCTCCCTTTAACAGACCTGAGCCTTTTCTAAACATTGTAACAAACACAACGAACAAAATAACTATTGATGACAACGATAAAAATAACGGCTGAGTATCATGACATATAAGATTCGATAAGCCAAGCCAGAAGGCAATGATTGTCTGTTCTCTGCTTATGAGTGTTAAGTATGGCCAGGTTGCTGTACCTCTCTTGCTTCATTGTGGAACAGAGCCAGGTTTTGAATCTTCGAGCAGCAGAAAACGATCGTTCGTCAGCTTTGCTGTTTGCCGGGTTTACCAGAAAAAGTGTGCAGACCGTAATGTTCAGTTTCAATCGCGTCTACTAGTTTAGTATTGGTAATTTTAATTTTTTCATTGAAATGTATGAAATGTCTATTAAAATATTAAATACAAAAGGTATATATATATATATATATATGATATATATTTCTCAAATAGCTATGTTTTTGAAAATCAATATATATATATATATATATATATATATATAGACGGTTTTGAAGGTGCTGCCTGAGCCAACGAAAGATGTCATACCAAAAGGATCACAATAATGGATTCACAGTCCGGATTCGGTGGATATAATAAAAAACTAGTTAAAAAGACCGAAAATGGACAACTTTTGGTATAAAAAAATGTAAAAATTTAGTTAAAAAACGTTTCGGTCTCTCGACCTTCATCACCTTCATCGAGAGACCGAAACGTTTTTTAACTAAATTTTTACATTTTTTTATACCAAAAGTTGTCCATTTTCGGTCTTTTTAACTAGTTTTATATATATATATATAGGCTGACTAAAAAGGAATACAAAGGAGCTTAAATATAAATTGGAGAAATATTGTATAAAAACAGCTTCCACTTTTTTAAGATTTTAAGTCTACTCGAAATTCAACTCACTGTTAGTATTACAGCTGCCCCACTTACAATCACTATCTATTAGATAAACTTGTTGACATCAGTTTTGAGAACGTTTCGTCACCCACGATAATTACCCGCGACCCTGAATACTGTGCGCCATTTTACATGCTATAATCAACATGATCTGGAGCACTCATCTTAAAAATTCGTAATTAATTAGACTAAAAACTGAAGTTTTCTTTAGCGTTTGTTTTCGGAGGGATAAAAAAAGTCGTTTTCGGTGCGAAATTAGGTCAGCTAGGATTTCTAGAAAGGCGAAAGCGCCGGGCTAGTACATTCGGGGGATAAGATTCCTTTTCCTAAAATAATCGAAAATATCAAAATGTATTAGCTTTCACCAACATCGTCCTTTAACAGCACTAAAATGATATGCGAAAGAACAGTGCAATGCCATTCCTGGTTGGGTGCCCCTACAAGACTACAATCCCTGGTTACAAAGTTTGGTCCTTACAAGTCTATGGTCACCCAAACATATTTAGTTTGATGAAAGTGAATCGTTTTGAATTACAATAAGGACTGGAGTAGACCATTTGATACCAAAAAATTGAGTGGAAAACCAATATCCAAAAAAAAGTCAATTGGTTAACTATGATAACTTGTAAATTATACACCGGCGCTTTAATCACATTATTGTTTTGCATCACATCATATTTTTTACTCCGTGACTGCTAATTTCTTGAATGTTGTCTTCGTTCATGTTTACTGCATGGTCCTTTCGAGAACCAAATAAATTGTTATTTAAATGAGTGGGCGAAAACAAATCGTGACATAAAAGTGAGGGATGAGAGGAAGAAATGGACAGCTTGTAATGTTTAATACGATAAAGAACAAAATGCATGGTGGGTGACAATTATTGTTAATGACGAGAGTTTCTGCGTAGCACTGCAGTATGAGCAAGTTTTGTTAGTTTTATACCCTGCCGATGACATTTTTGCCGAAACGGTTACAAATGTATCGTGTTTTGGTATAATTTTCAATGCAACCTGAAGATAACCAAACCACCGAATAATAATCACAATGTTAATAATAATAGTCCAGAAGGTTAAATGCAGACAAAGTGACTGCACTCTAAAATTATATTGTTTGATATTGCGAATCAGCATGCAATTCAATCTATCTGAAAGATTGCTAAGCAATGGAATAAAGTGGGAGTATGGGGGCACGAACATTTATAACACTCTGCAGTCGGTATAAATTAGCAGACCGATGGAAACCACCACTCGGCGGAACAAATCATGCCTTCATGTACGTTTTACATAGAATTACTATGTGCAACATATTTGGACTAGGCACTAAATAATTTCATGGCATACAGTCTTGTATGATAAAACGCTAATATGAAGACTTACCATGCGAGAGGGGTCAAACTAGCACGGTCTCTCTATTGGCTTCTGTTGCAAGTGAAATGTTGTATACGCGCAAGAGGCGTATTTATACTATTGAAAGGAAATTTGTCTTCCATGAGTTTCTATGTCTATTGTTCTGCAGGCTTTTTTGTACAATAGAATTTTAATCAGAAGAAATCCTTGAGGCGCCGAGAACAAAGCTTCTTTGACGCTTTTGCGCGATTCTTTAGCCCGACACGTTAAATCCGGGTGGGTGTTCTAGGTTTCTTAAACAATTTCTTCATCGTTTTACTCATTTAAATTCTGGCAGGTGAATGCCCGTAAAATATTAATCTATTTGTTTTCTCTTTCCGTTGAAAATTATTCATCTGAAATTCCAATTTTTCAAAGGCAACTTCCTGAAGCATGCTGAAAGCTGTTCTCCTGTGTTGCGTTTTTCCTGCCTGCGTAACTTGTTTCCAGGTGACTTTGCTGACTAGGCGCGCAAATGCACGGGATGACAAAACTCCTCACAACTGAAATGTAAAACCTATTTGAAATCGCGTTTTATTTGAAACCCAGCCAAATTAGCGAAACATGTACTCTACTGCAAGTGTACTTTTCTTCCTCTTTTTCTTTTTTGTCATTTTAAGAAGTCGTGTCTTGCAAACGAAACGAGTTTTTTTTTTACTTATTTACGTAATTAAATACAATGAACTCAACATATTGCTTTGTTGGCAACGTAAGTTTACTTGATCCCTACAGAGCGGTATTTCGTTTAAGGCTGTACGTAATTAAGTTCAAATATTCAAAAAGTGACTCAATGAATATAAGCTAGGAGCTGATAGTCAATTCACTTTTGATACGTGTGAGTCCATACCCAATTGTTGCTCTTTTGTGTTCAATTAAAGACAGAAAACAAACCCAAGCAAGCAAATTACTTATCTAGGCATCACACTCTGCTAATAAACGGTTATATGAGTCCTATTTTTCTTTAACGTTTTAAAGACCCTTATAAATAAAATGTTCCCGATATCGAGCGATTACGGGTAATTCGTGTCAGATATTGCCTGGCACTTCAGTTTTAAACAAGGATTTTTTTACTAACATTGACATTGAACGAGAAGAAAGTAAGCGCCATTCATGATAACCTAAGCGACGCTTTTAGTAAAAGAACTTACTTCATTAATTTTGCCACCTTTTCGCAGCTATTGTAATCTGGATTATACTGGGATAATTGGCATTAAATTCTGTGATGTTTTGTTAAAAGATATTTTTTCTTAATTTCCAAACGTATAAGGCACAGTGGCAAACCGGATGGTCTTGAGAATCTTTAGAGAAGTTATCTCCTGCGTGTGGTAAAATAACCATACTGTATAATTTCTTAGAAATTTCTTACTATATTTTTGCTTTCGATTGAGGCTTAAACATTTCAGTTTATACTTTATGAACTTTAAATTTTTCAATTTTTAAATAAAATTTCAATCTTCCATGCTCATTATTGTTGGTTTCTATTTGAAAAATAACGAATAAATTCGAACGCCGACGTGCTTTACAATACATTTTTTTTTATTTTCGTTTTTCTTAACGGTGGCTTTTTAAATGGCTATCAAAATTATATCCACAAAATCATTATAAACTTAGCGATATGTCTTTTTGCTTTAATATTTGGAAGTATGGATGAAGTCCAAAGCCATCATTCAAGATAATTTTCTTGCCAAACTTGCCGGAAGAATCGTCGCCAAGTTTTCAAAGTTAAACTCAACTAAGTCTGTACTCCTCTGAAGGTAAAAAGGTTTGAAATCAACGAGGGGCAATGCCATGGCATTATTACACAACCGAGCTTGCTTTATGGCATATTAAATCCAGGACAAATAGTAATATTTAAAATTAAACTAGCGGTAATCAAGGGAGCCAGCTAACTGTGTGAAAATTCGTTTAGAGTTTTACCAAAAGCACCTACACTACATGTAACTATCATGAGTTACAAGCAAAATAAAGCCTAATTTTCTTGTCTAACTTTCTTTTCTTTTGGTTAACGTAAGGATGCCAACATATTTATGCATATTTATCTTTCTCGCTTTGCTGACGTCATAAAATATCAAACAAGCGTACATTTTCTTGAGAGCGTGCTCAAAATTGCTGAATCTCGCTCCATCAGGGCCCTTGTGGCTGTAAAACTACAGAGAAGCACCTTCAGACTATCATATTTCTACACCTTTTCACTTTCAATAAATAAATAATAGAGTGATCGTACTAAACTGTCTTAAAAGGTACAAAAACATTGCATTTTTTTAGTGAAGTAAAACACATAAATTTACGCTAGATAAAACACCTTGGGGATAGTGAAAAACAAGCACAGGAACACCGTCATGAAGAGGAAACCGGCAAACAAACATGCCAGCTAGAAGGTCAAGCCTGTAAGCTCAGATCATAAGCTACATTAAAACGATCTTTTCGTCCATCTTATTGCTTACCAGTTTTCTTGCAAGCGCGTCCTAGTGTAATTTAGTCAAAACGGAGCTAAAAATTTAATTGAAAACTTGCATTGTTTTCTTTGCGTTCACCAAAAAAACCACACGAGATCACAGTAGTAAGCTGCGTTCTCCTTCGTCGCGAAACACTCGTATTACTATGAGAACCGCGCTGTTACAAACATACGTATACAATTCAGGTATCAATAAATGAAATTGCGAACTTTGAAACGAAGACCGTTGCTTTTAGATTTGTCTGGATAACCACATAATTCCCCAACTAGAATACAGTCAATAAAGTCAGGTAAAATTAATGGATCAAAACATATTTAGAATGGGGGAC
The DNA here is from genome assembly GCA_024195265.1 of Dendrophyllia cribrosa. NCBI lineage: Eukaryota > Metazoa > Cnidaria > Anthozoa > Scleractinia > Dendrophylliidae > Dendrophyllia > Dendrophyllia cribrosa. The sequence goes on along the minus strand of JAJLRJ010000003.1, from coordinate 21,365,737 downwards.
GAGGAAAAATGTGCAAGTCACTTGACAAACAAATTAGATTATTAGATTAGTTACTAAATTGAAAATCTTAACTTGAGGCGTTGTAGTTAAAAAACATCTGTTTATGAGTTTTGCAATAACGTTTGTTTTGACTGAAGCCAGAGTGGACGCTAGTGGACGCTAAAGATTGGAAGCTAACTTGGAACGGAAATATCAACAATGTATTTGCATGCCCTCTGGCTAGGGTTACCCTAGTGCCCAAAGTAAGCAGAGAAAAAGTTAACCCATTCAGAAATTTATTTTAGTTGACGTCCAGATGAATTTTCGTCTCTGTAGTTTAATTTATCAGCGTGAAGAAGAAGGTTGTATTGCATTAGTTACAGTTCGATTTCGAAATCAATAAACATTTTTCGACACAAAAAGATGACCGTGTTAATCTCACCGAAATACGCTTTTATTTAAGTGGGACAGATAAGTCTAATTTCGATTATATTGATTGGAGCATTTTTGGTTTCTGTTTAGATTAACTCACTTCTTTCGGTATTTAGTTTACATTTTGGCTATGCGAGTAAGCAATATGTTACTCGTATATTAATTGGCCGAGTGAAAGATAATGCAAATATAGGTAAAAATCAAATATGGTATGATGTAAAACTGTACGTTTTCGATAGTTATGTTCACCTTCAGAGTAACCGCATAGAAACTGGGAAAACAAAGTCACTCCAATTCCCCTGAATAGCACACTCACTCACTCACTCAGCCGGCTGCAAGGCAGTCGGCCACGATCCTTCTCCACTGTTTCCTATCCTGCGCCATCCGTCTGATTTCCTCTGGTAGTGGTGGGTGCTCGCTGTTTATGACCTTGGCAATATACTGGTGGAACATTGTTTTTGGCCTGCCAGGTTTTCGCTTTCCATGCCTGAATAGCGTAAGTTGTAAAAAATTTTAACTTGTTTGAAAAGAACTGGATGCAATAATTCTTATTTTTCTCCACTGAGATGAGCTGTCACTGAAGCGTTCACACTGAGAACAAAAGATATACCATGTCTGCTAGGGTTGTAAGCATGCAGGAGGGTGACCCGGCTAGCTTATGAGATACACCCTGCTTTATAAGCCACTATAAAAATGGGAGCAAAATACAGAGCAAAATGGAACTCTATTTGTTATTTCCTACTAAAAAAGAATCTAGAGTCTTTCCTTTATCTTAAGCGATGAACACTGATGTTTGTTTGCTCCGAGGATTCCCGTTTCTTTTTTCAAATAAGTTATTTCATACCGCCTCAAGTCGTTCGTAAAACTGTCTCGATTTACTATATGTTTTTTAATGCCTTTATAAGTGGCAGTTCCACTAATGTTATTGAAAATTCGGGATTAGAATGTCGACGATTCGTTGAAAAGGTTTGTTTACGAAACCGGATTATTTTAACACCGGTTGTGTGTTGGAAGTAAGACGATGTATCCTGCGATGTATATATTCACAATATTATACGTATTCATCATGTACTTTTTTTCTATTCGCTCATCTCGGAATTCAAAATGGCCTTGCCCTGACTTCTAGAACACCACGTATTTCATTCAAAGTTTTGATCTCAAGGGCGTCCACGATATATATGGCATGAAATGCCGAGATTTCGACCCTAGTGTCCCATTTAGGGCTTAAATATAGAAGCATAGTTACATTGTTACAGTAAGCAAATTTAAGGGCAATATTGGGCAGAAGACTTAAGAGCTAATATCATGCTATTGAAGAAAGGTTACCTTGAGTGTTAAGGAAACAAAGCAAAATGCTAACGTACCGTAATGATGTATTATTCACTGAAGGGTCGTTTTTATCCGTAAACCGATTCGAAATTTCGCTAAAATAACTCGGGATAAGCTTGGAAATTGAAATATAAGGCCTCTGGGCGAGGTAAGGTGTAGATAACTTAAATGCCTCCTCTTGTCTTTCAAACAGAAATTTTCTTAAAAGCGCTGTAAACAAGTCAGCTCCGGTGATCATTAAACCCTCGAAAGGATACTTAAACGCCTACATATGAGTGGAAATTGGAAATTTTAATTGTTTGAAAAAGTGCCAAAGAAGTGGCGATTACTTTCGTGTATTATAAAGTAATTTAATTCGACAAGGGCTGTAAATTGCGTTTTTCTTTTCGCTTTATTTTCCAATCGACAACGCGCGCCAACATGCCATGATCGACGCATATAGTATTTACCTCTAACAAGACCAAAAACAATGATCTTTTGATGATAGCATTTACATTGATCAATGTGTCATTAAAAGAGAAAAGGTTTCCTGTGTGTTTAATACCTTTGTTGACATATTCATATTCCGCGACTGAATTGAGTCTTGTGTGCTTAATTATTGTAAGAAAATCAAAGTTGGCGAAGAATACTTTTGAAGGTTGAATACCTATTTAAGGCTTGTTAGTTTGTGGTCTGTTTCTTACAATAAAAATCATTTTCGTCATTTAACAGATTCAAAGAAATAGATTTTTAGCGATTCCAGAGCAGAAAGAAAAAGCAGAAAATTTAATTTAATCATGTAAACCTTGGATAAAAAAAATAAATGCATTCCATAAAAACGGTATCTTAGAAAAGGATTTCACTGGAGAACATAAGTTGCAACATAAATATCTCAAAACGTTTATAAAATATTTAGCGCGGGGCATCTATTTATACAAGCTAACGAGTGTGTTCTCTGCCGAACTCGCATAAAACAACATGTGACATTTAGGGTGGCAGCTTTTTGTCACCTTCTGAGCGTGAATTACGTTTAAACGGCGTGTATCGTGGCCTGCTTTTTTATCGGCTACCATTATCAATTTAAAAGGGTTTTAAATAAAGTAAGCTTGACCGACCGTGTCAAAGTTATTTCTGTTACCAATCATTACTTGGCTGGGCAATCAACGAGAAAATTTGAACAAAAGACAAAAGGGTGTTTTTTTTTCTGTTTCTCCATATCATCTTAAAGCATTTTAGGATACTCGTATAAACTACTGACCCTATTTTGAACCGTTCAGCTCTAAGTTGAATAATTATTAAAATGACCGAAAATGTGAGGGACAAATATTCTTCGAATTTACGAAGGGTTGCAATGATGCAATGATGCATTTCCGAAAATCCTAGACGGCCTTCCTTTACGTACCAAAAATGACACTTCCATACCATAGAAAACGAAAGATGAAATAGGTAAAATTCGCTAGAGAAACCTCCAATCTTTCACTTGAAGCTGCACGGATCCTCGATCAATGGATACAGAGGGTGGCCTGCTATAAATGACATAATTTAGCTGAATTAGAAACATGAAGAAACTACGCAAAAAATGACAAAATATATATGGGCGACAAACTAGCACAAAATGGGAACTGTTCAGAATTTTGCTTTTTAAAAAAGTAGCCGAACTGTAGTTCGGCATCTCATTAGTCAAAACCGCGAAATTTAGCTCACGGTATTTAGTCTCCAAAATAAGGAATATTTCCACTGGATTCGCCCATCTACCCAGTCTCTACTGAAACCAAATACCTCACAAGCTACTGCACTCAGCTTCACAGTTTAGTCTTCAATATCTCTTATCGTTTTGCTACTTTTAACAAAGGTTATTTACGTGTTATTTAACTAAAAAAAGGAGAATAAAGATTTAATATTGACACTGAGAAAAGTACAGAAAATGGAAAAAGGCGTACCTCGGGACTGAAGTAAAACAAGACAGAATTATGTCAGTGTCCAATGTATCTTTGTGTAAGCGGAGTATTTAGGGAGTGCCGCTCTAAAGAACAAAGTAATAAAGCAAATTTACATGTATCAAGTGTCAATGAATGGTGTAATGACATATTAACTGTTTCTTTGTACAAGGTATATTGCCGACTCACAGTGGCTATTCATTAAAACCGCTTCGGTGTTATGTACCATGCCTACGCCTAGTTACAAAACATCAGTTAGATTTATAGTGATTTATGTTGTAAGGGTTCACCTCTCAATGCTAAATTGACCAATTTGCCGTGCAGCAAGAGAGCGCTTTTATTGGTCAGTAGTTAAAAAGCACTGTGTGAGTCATAAACGGATCCAAAATTATACCTTGGCGTTCCTAAACAGATCTAAACTTCAGTTTCGGAACGAATCATGAGGTAGGCGTCGCAAATTTAAAAAAGAAACACCAAAATATACACACGAAAACAAAGAAAAACATATTGGTAGTTTTCATTTTCATCAGTTTTAAAAGCCGTAAATTTAGCATCGATTGTTTACGAAAGGGAAATCAGCGTATGCGTCCAAAAACTGTCCGGACAAAAGTTGAATTAATTTAGATAACTCAGTGCCGTGAAGAATACGAATGATAGGAAAAAAATGGTAAACGTCATTAAAAAAAAAAACACCAAATATACACAGGAAAACAAAGAAAAACATAATGGTAGTTTTCGAAAGAGTTTTTTCATTTTCATTAGTTTTAAAAGTCGTAAATTTGACGTTTAGTAAGGCTAGTTTGATACCTATGCAGCCATTATAAAGGCGCTAAACTTAAACCCTGTGTCTACATCACAACAGACGTCTTCGCGGATGCAAGAGTGATGAACAACATCGTCAGTTCCTGCTGCATTAGGTCGTTTATCGAGAACAAAACCATTGAACGATTTCTTGCCGGAAGATACCATAAGAACCTCCTGGCTATTGCCAAAAATAAAAGAGATTTAACTTTTTCAAAGATTTTAAAATGCTTTTTAGCTTACGGCTATTATATTAGTGATGGTAGGTACTAACTAACTTTTAGTAATCTATATCAAGCCACTTTTCAGCACTGCCGGCGGCGGCGTCTCAGAAAAAGGTGAGGCCCCATTAGGGGGGGTCTTAATATCCCGTATCCCTGTAATTTTTCGACCAAATATCCCGTATCCCATAAATTCCGGTTACAAATATCCCGGAAATTAAAGTATCGGCCATTTTTATCTCGTTAATGCGCTTGCGCGTAAACGAGATGTACGATTCACTACGAAAATCAAAGGGCTCTTCAAGCCATCTTGTTAATGCGTTAGAAGGTGAGGTTAATAAAAAAATAGGCAGTCTATGACTTTATGTAGCTTACTGCGCCTGTTATTACTTAGATTATCGTAGGATTTCCTCCGCCCTCCCACCTTGCCTCCTGGATTTCCAAGCCGAGAGACCCCCCTCTCCTGCCCGGATTTGCAATAAAGTTTTGGAAGCCCTAAATTTACAGGTAATGAGAAAAAAATACATGTAATCGCATTCAGAAGATTTTGTTTTTATAATTTTAAAAACCGTGGCAACGAGTGCTATAAATTGGTGAAACATTTTAAAAATAAATATTGCGTGACGCATCATAACCCCCCCCCCCCCCCCCCCCCCCCGTGATTTCAAGACTAAATCGAAGTGGATTTTTTCTAGTTCCTAATAACTGCTTTGATTTTGCCATGTATTAGTTTTTCCTGGCTTCATAGTTTATTCAAAGTGTTGTCGCAAATACACAATATTTCCTTGAATGAAAATGTCTTTCCCTTGAATAAAAGAGTTAAACGCTTATCAGAATTCAGTGATTTTCTGCTTCCGGAAGGCTTAGCGATTTGTTTATCCTAATTGCAGCGCTAGCGTCTGCGAATTATATTATAAACATCACAAAATAATATTTAAATTCAGCAACCTACTTTATTATATCTAGTGTTTTCTAAAATTTCCGACTTTTCATGTGTATATAGAATGCCATTCTTATCCAATTTAGTTTAGTCTCAAGAGGAAAACGCGTCAAATTATCGCATCAAGGAAACTGTCGGCCACGCAAATTTGTTCAGCATCTGGCGAATTTCTCGCTCGACCGATTGTGGTCAAGTTTTCTAAATATTTGTCAAAAGCTACTACTAAGACAAAGAAACAGTCTATGAAATGTTTCTTACAAAGTAAATGGACATTAAAAAATGTGACTTTCTTTACCGTAGTTTTCCAGGAATGCTTGAAAATTCTTAGTAAAGTCTGCCGCTTCGAGTATAAATTCTGAAAGAAGACATGTCCTCACTTGTGACAAATTTCATCGCTTTCAGCTCTCAAACCACCACTACAAAGGCATAAAAATCTTCTAAAGGACTTTTTCTTTCCATTTCGAAGTCTTAAAAGGCGTGCTTTCATTCCGGTTATGCAAAATGAACGTCTACAAAATGAAAGCGTGGAGTTCACGGGCGGCCATATTTGTTAGAAATCTGATAGTCTTCTGAGGGAACATTCGATTCGGGCCATTCGAAGCTATCCTCGACAAACGTTGAACAACCGACGAGGTTCCAAAACAAAAAAGGAGTTAAGATCGGGGAATGTCGGGTCAAAATCGGCAGAGTTCGTTGTGGGCTCGGATTCTATTGTTACACACACTCACTCACTCACTCACTCAAACGGATAGCATAGTAGCTTTCGTAGTTTCGTAACTCTCTTGTGGGCTTCGCAGAACACTTGTGGCAAGTCTAAAATTTAGGAAGGCAGTGAATATGCAATAACCTAAGGTAATATGGAATTGGAAAAAGCGTGTTTTTTGGAAGTGAATTGTTGATACATATTCTGGGGGGGGGGGGGGGGGGGGGGGAGTACTCCCGACAATTAAGGGTAGGTTTGTGCTGCCTGAAGCATCAAAAGCAACCATTATAAACAATTGATAATTTTGTTTTACGAAATAATAGATTTCAATATATACTTTCTTGCTTTAAGTCTGCTATATTCTTTGCTAATTGAGCTACGTTGAGCACTCTAAGGTATCTGTCTTGTCCGCTTCACGATTTGAATGTGATGGGAATAACACACCGACTGATTGATATTCCTCTTCTTTTTATAAGCGGAGAACGTTTTCTCTGTCTTGCTTGCCACTAAAATAATACATTGTCTTTTTGTTTGTTTTGTCAATTAGCTCCCATATAGTGCCAATATTTTTCCTTAAAAAAAAATCAACACGCTGAAATCGCTTATAATGCTTGCTTGATAAACTTTTGTTAACTAAATCAGCAAAATTATTACGTCTTTTGCATTCTATTGCATAATCAAACCGTAATGGCAATGATTCAGTGTTCCAAAATAGAACAAAAGCCAAATCCATACTCTTGCACAATCAAACCGGAACATTTTTAGTTAGCTGAATACGCAAAATCTCACCTCTCTTGCATACTATTGCATAATCATGACACCTCAACATTTAATAACCATTCAAAATTGAAATTTCTGTTTAATAATTAAACCGTAATAGGAATGATTCAGTATTCCAATGACTACTGAAAAGGGACATTAACGTTAATTTTGCAGAAAAGCAAATCCATTGTATAATACAATCAAATTAGGCCCCTTCACGAGCGACGCATGAAAATAGAACGCGTGTTTTATTTCCGATTTGACAGCCTTGTCAGATAAATGACCACAAGTTGCTTCTTATTGTCTAAAATTAATTGCCGACTCGCTTAAGCTACCTGCTTTGGTGGCTTAAATTTAACTAGAGTTTAACTCAATTAAGCTGACTCGCTTAACTTTAAGCAAATTGGAAAACCAACTCTTTTGCTCTTCACGGTTAGTCATCCCGAGTACACAACGTATCGCAGAACATTCCTCACAATTTTTCTTTTCACGAACATTTCCGGTTGTCACTCGCTAAGCGACTTGAAAATTCGCTCTTCAGGGTTAGTCATCCCTTTCCGGTTGTAACTAGCTAACGACTTGAAAAATCGCTCTTCAGGGTTAGTCATCCCGGGTACACAACGTATCGCAGAACATTCCTGACAATTTTTCTTTTCACGACATTTCCACTTGTCACTCGCTAAGCGACTTCAAAAATCGATCCTCGCGGTTAATCTTCCCGAGTAGACAAGGTATCGCAGAACATTCCTGCCAATTTCTAGAATTTTCTATCAATTTTCTATTTAAGTGCTTAAAACCACAAAAACAATAAATCCAAGATAAGAAACAATCTGTCAGGCGATTGTTAACAACTTTTGCCCCTTTTTATCTCGTTAATGCGCTTGCGCGTAAACGAGATGTACGATTCACTACGAAAAAAAGGGGCAAAAGTTGTTAACAAAGGTTCTTTGTTTAGTTTTGTTAACATTTGTCCGGGGGGGTTACTTATTTCTTTTTTATAGAAGCTATATTAGGGCACCGAGGATATGGTTGGTTAAACAGGTTAGGATTTCAAGAAGTGCGTCACATACCGCCACTAAAATTTTTGAGGGGCACCCCCGGACCTATTGTTAATTTCCCTATGGTATTGAATTGTCATGAACTTGTTATGTCTTACGTTACGTTACCACAAAGGTATTACAGTTCTTAGAGCTATGACCTCACCACAAGGGTATCACAGTTCTTATTTACAGTGATTTGCGTGAGTTGCGCTTTGACATTTTTCGCGTACAGTTCTTATTTACAGTGATTTGGGTGAGTTGCGCTTTGACATTTTCCGCGCTCGACGAAGCTAAGAAATTTCACCCTGTATCTTTGTTTGCTTTTTGAGGTTTATAGCTGACATTTTCCGCGCTCGACGAAGCTAAGAAATTTCACCTTGTATGTTTGTCCGCTTTCCGAGGTTTATACGCGGGTTTTTAGCAGAGTTGTTTTACAAATGTTTTAGAGCTATGACCTCATCGCCTGACAGATTGTTTCTTATCTTGGATTTATTGTTTTTGTGGTTTTAAGCACTTAAATAGAAAATTGATAGAAAATTCTAGAAATTGGCAGGAATGTTCTGCGATACCTTGTCTACTCGGGAAGATTAACCGCGAGGATCGATTTTTGAAGTCGCTTAGCGAGTGACAAGTGGAAATGTCGTGAAAAGAAAAATTGTCAGGAATGTAGCTCAACCTAGCTTTATCGCATTGAAATCCTGACGCAAGAGAGTTGCCTTAGAGTGCTCAACGTAGCTCAATTAGCAAAAGAATATAGCAGACTTAAAGCAAGAAAATATATATTGAAATCTATCGTAAAACAAAATTATCAATTGTTTATAATGGTTGCTTTTGATGCTTCAGGCGGCACACACCTACCCTTAATTGTCGGGAGTACTCCCCCCCCCCCCCCCCCCCCCCAAAAAAAAAAACATATGTATCAACAATTCACTTCCAAAAACACGCTTTTTCCAATTCTATATTACCTTAGGTTATTGCATATTCACTGCCTTCCTAAATTTTAGACTTGCCACAAGTGTACTGCGAAGCCTACAAGAGAGTTACGAAACTACGAAAGCTACTATGCTATCCGTTTGAGTGAGTGAGTGAGTGTAACAATAGAATCCGAGCCCACAACGAACTCTGCCGATTTTGACCCGATATTCCCCGATCTTAACTTCTTTTTGTTTTGGAACCTCGTCGGTTGTTCAACGTTTGTCGAGGATAGCTTCGAATGGCCCGAATCGAATGTTCCCTCAGAAGACTATCAGATTTCTAACAAATATGGCCGCCCGTGAACTCCACGCTTTCATTTTGTAGACGTTCATTTTGCATAACCGGAATGAAAGCACGCCTTTTAAGACTTCGAAATGGAAAGAAAAAGTCCTTTAGAAGATTTTTATGCCTTTGTAGTGGTGGTTTGAGAGCTGGAAGCGATGAAATTTGTCACAAGTGAGGACATGTCTTCTTTCAGAATTTATACTCGAAGCGGCAGACTTTACTAAGAATTTTCAAGCATTCCTGGAAAACTACGTTAAAGAAAGTCACATTTTTTAATGTCCATTTACTTTGTAAGAAACATTTCATAGACTGTTTCTTTGTCTTATTAGTAGCTTTTGACAAATATTTAGAAAACTTGACCACAATCGGTCGAGCGAGAAATTCGCCAGATGCTGAACAAATTTGCGTGGCCGACAGTTTCCTTGATGCGATAATTTGACGCGTTTTCCTCTTGAGACTAAACTAAATTGGATAAGAATGGCATTCTATATACACATGAAAAGTCGGAAATTTTAGAAAACACTAGATATAATAAAGTAGGTTGCTGAATTTAAATATTATTTTGTGATGTTTATAATATAATTCGCAGACGCTAGCGCTGCAATTAGGATAAACAAATCGCTAAGCCTTCCGGAAGCAGAAAATCACTGAATTCTGATAAGCGTTTAACTCTTTTATTCAAGGGAAAGACATTTTCATTCAAGGAAATATTGTGTATTTGCGACAACACTTTGAATAAACTATGAAGCCAGGAAAAACTAATACATGGCAAAATCAAAGCAGTTATTAGGAACTAGAAAAATTTCACTTCGATTTAGTCTTGAAATCACGGGGGGGGGGGAGTTCATGATGCGTCACGCAATATTTATTTTTAAAATGTTTCACCAATTTATAGCACTCGTTGCCACGGTTTTGAAAATTATAAAAACAAAATCTTCTGAATGCGATTACATGTATTTTTTTTCTCTTTACCTGTAAATTTAGGGCTTCCAAAACTTTATTGCAAATCCGGGCAGGAGAGGGGGGTCTCTCGGCTTGGAAATCCAGGGGGCAAGGTGGGGTGGGGGGGGGAGGAAATCCTACGATAATCTAAGTAATAACAGGCGCAGTAAGCTACATGCAGTCATAGACTGCCTATTTTTTATTAACCTCGCCTTCTAACGCATTAACGAGATGGCTTGAAGAGCCCTTTGATCATATGTTACTTGCTACGATATATTTTATTTTATAATATTCGTTCACTGGCATTAAAACGTAAACTGGAAAAGTATCGTTTTCAAGTAGCTTATTGTGACAGTTGTTTAAACTGCTGTCATTCAAAATATGATGGTAGATATCAAGTGGAAAGTTAACAAATGTTGCCACCAAAATCACTTTTGTATACCAGTTAATATAATTAGCTTACCTGATGCCCTTAATTTCTACATATCGCTTGATACCAAAGTCCTTTCTCATTTTGTTCCTTTATTAGTTAGTTGCCGTCCTGAGCATTTGGTTAATTCATGTGTTCTGTGCAGTCCAGTGGCACAAATGGTACAAGTTGTGTCAAACAGCAGTTTATCTTTGGTAATCAACCATACAGACATTAGTGTCATTAGTAAGCGTGGATATTTGACTGTCAATCGTAGAACAGGTATAATGATTGATCTCGGGGTCGCGGTGTTCGTCCAGACCTTGTGGTTCGCACTGTTGTCTCTGAGGGTCGCACTTGAATGACTTCATTAGATGCTTCTGCCTCTTCTGACACATCTCCAATCTCAGCTGACTCTCGTGCTGTTGTCTGATCCCCATAGTCCAAACAATCAATGACACAACTAGAATATTCATCTTCATCCAGTGCCACGATATCATCCTCAATTCGAACATTCTGAGCTTTACGCAATATGCCACTGATTTCAATTTGGCACTGGAGTTGCGCATCAACAAAATTGAAGGGGAGGAGTTGATCTTGAGCGTAGATGGAGACTGTCAGTTTCCTCTCAGATGCTTTTACGTTGTTCTTACATTTGCCCAAAAAGAAGGGTGCTTCTGGTAGTCGAGATGGCTCGTATCCTGGTTTGAGTACCACAAATGCATCTTTACAAAACAAATTCGAAGAAGAGGGAGCAACAGGATCTTCTTCATCGGAAGCAGATGCCATGCTGAGCAGGTTATCAAAATCTACAGGTTGTGGCTCAGAAGGCTTCGCGAAGTAGCAGTTGATCGGTAATGTACCTGGGTTGTCTTTGGTAATTTTATTACGTACGGTGACCTGGCGAACACTTTGGCCGAATTCTTCGCGCCCCTTTCGCATTTCCGCCAATTGTCGCCTGGTCACCTTGGAATCTTTCTCTGGTTTGGACATGGTTGGAATTGTAGAGAATGGTAGGAAACCCAGTTGCTTTGAGTAGAATGCAGAGGAACTGGTAAAATAGTTGAAGCTGCATTTGGTATTCCTCTTCAGGTGCTCTCTGAGGGTTGATGACAATCTGTGTGCGAATTGAAGAACTAGAGGCATGTCATTACCATCCCTCATTTCGGCAAACAGGTTTTCAACGACAAGAGTAGTTAGCGACATCATGTCCAGCTTGCTTACGTACTCTGGTGAAATGTTTTCAATCGACCTGACAATGTGTTTCAACGTAGAAAGGGTGACTTCTAAGTCCCGGATAGTTTGCTGTGAGCAAACGCCATCTGGTCCCTGAAGGATTCTTGTTAAATTGGTGATCTTTCTAACTTCAGAAATGCAATGTTTGAAGAAACAATTTACCTACCCAATTACATGAATGGCCTCTTTAGCGGAGAACGTCTTTACATTGGCTAGTGGCTCATTCCTTCTGTGAACACCAAAAACTCTGAGAAATTTATTAAGGTTTTCTAAGTATTTCAACAATCCGCTTGGTCGGGTAATCATTTTCAGTGTTCCAGTTGCCGAGTCAGTAACATAGACAGTGCTTGCTTCTGTGCAACATGACGTTGGTTGTGAAAATGTTGCTTTAGCACCATCAGTCTGACCTCCAGTTCCTGTGCCAGATAGAACCTCAACAGTCAGCACGTCCTCTCCAAGTAACAAACACTTCACTTTCTTGGCACCAACATCGGTAAACACAAGCTTGCTCGTTTCTTCACCAGCGAAGAGTCGTTTCTCAGAGTTCGTAATTGTACACGATTGATTCGCTGGCCATCAACAATCAGGTACCAGTTGCTGAATTGACGCGATATCCGTTTCCCAACATGAACAAGATCAGGAAGACATGCCGTTAACTTGATGTGGGGGTCAATTGTGTTGTTTATCGTCTTGACTTCACAGATGGTTTGCGCAGCACCGTTTCTACTTTCAGAATCCATGGAAAAGACAATGGTCACAGCCTTGACGCATTTGGTATTCCTTTCAATACATCTATTGCAAGCACGCAAGGAAGGTTCGATAAATTTATGTCCCTTCTTGGTACATTCAGAACACACTGTACCTTCTTCAATACAATTCTCACAGATTGATGTGCAGTCCTGGTGTTCAAGTAAAACGCCATTCTTCTGGCGAACTGACGGTGATAGCAGATGACCAAGGCAGACTTGTGAGACATTGGCTTTGCTTTCGAGTGTATCGCACGTATCGCTGGCATCGAGGCCTCCGTTGATGTAGTCAACTCCTAATGGTAGATTCACTCTTCTATCAAGAGATGTTGCACAGTGGCACTCAGCTTCTTTGATAAAGATATCTTTCAATTTTTCAGGATCAGGTTTGGCATTTTCTTGTATGTACTTGTAATCAATTTTCTCAGTAGTGCCAGTTATTAACCCTTGTCTGGAATCAACTTGCATACCTGGTTTTAGTGCCATGCCATCTTTCTTCAGGGCGATTGGTATGACCTTTACTGTGTCATTGTCGACAAGCGCGATCATACCAGAGTTTTCTTTATTTGCCAGCTCGAGGAAACTCTGCAGTAGGTTTTTGTGCAACCCACTATGTATTGTATAGCCTGTGCAATTCTCCTTCTTTGTAGTCTTCCCGGGCAAAGGCCAGTTCCACGATGCCCAGTCAAAAACCTTCTCACCACCTTTCCCGGTCCCCAAGAACCCGGGACCTCGAAGCAGGTTGATGGTTTTCTCATGTCCGTGGTATTCAAGTGACTCAATAATAAACTCAATCACTTCAAGATCATCGTCCCACTGAAAACAAAGTTCAGGTTTTCCAATATCCGTAGCAAATGTCAAAGCGTTCTTCAGGTAAACATAGAATATACTATCCTTCTTCAGTATATCATCATCCAGTAGTTTTTGCAGCTTCTCGCAAACTGGGTCCCAGTACTTGTAACGACTAAGAAATAACAAACATAAACAATTCAATCTTATGAGTGCTATGCCAGAAAAAAGGAAGGTCGATTATATACATTATAAAGTCGGAGCATTTGTTGTTACTATATTTTTGTTGCCATCGCCTGGTTTTAGGTGGATTCACTCGTAGGCCATTGTCCCTGATTGGTCCTAATTGCAAAACGTACACAGACACCTCCAAATACCGTACCTGTAGCCCGGTCAGACGTCATCAGCATAAGTAGACCTTAAAAAACCATTGGAGTCACGTGAATCATCGGAACTCTCTGCACTACTACTCTCACTGCTTTCACTACTAGCAAGACTGGGTTCAGCACTGATGACACTGATCCCTTTCTCATCCAGGTCCTCGTCATTGCCTTCACACTCACTCACTTCGATTCCTGCTTCATCAACAATCACATTTTCCATTCTGTGAGATAGAGATGACCATTAATGACATCAGATTGATCCTTTTACTGGTTTTTATTAAGCAGGTATTGGATCCAGAATATAACATACAAGTAAACTGGTAGCTCTCGAATTAAATGCTTACTTTTAGCTACAAATGTCCAGTCAATAATAAAACGTATAACTACAATACAAATTTGTTCTAGGGTTCTTGCAAGAATGTTTATAATATCATTGACACCATTGTACAGACTGTTTCTCAAAGTTGCTCAAGAAAGGATAACAGATTTCTGCTTTTTTTTAACTTTTTATCATTTCCAAGTAATTTTACAAGCTGTCCCTTTTCCTGTACTGGTCTGTACTGACTGTATTGGCATCCTGTCATGTAGACCATGTATAGCCAGAAGTAAGCAGTAGCCTGCAGTATCAGTCCACCAACAGAGTGAAGTCTTACGTTTCTCCTTCATCAAAGGCAAGACCACCACTCGCTAGAGAATCCCCAGAAATACTGTTCTCGTCATCATCTCTAACTCTGATTGTTGGTACATGTGTTGTTTCTGCTGTTTTTGTCTTGAGCAAGAAACTGCTGCAAGCCAACTCTCATGTTCTGCAACTCATTAGCTTTCGTTTGAGATAATTGACATGTCTTAAGGTGATCTGAAACAAGCAAGAACAAAATGTTGTCAAAATGCATAAATAAAATCAGTGATTTACTTTTAATTTTAGTGCTTTATTTTCTTTTGAGTCTATATGATATATGAGTACTGTACACCTTCGCAATATGATAAGATGAAGAATTACAATATCAAAAAACTTAGAGGAAATGTGTTTTCATCGCCTTTATTTTTATGATAAAGATCGTAAACATCATAATATCTTTATCTTATTATTGCAGCCTACCACCAGTGATAAGCCTGTGAAAATATTAAATTCTGAACCGACTAAGATTCAAAAAAGAAAAGAAGGCAAAGCAGATGCCTCTGTTATCAGTGTGAGTCCATTCAGGTACCTGACTAACAAGGAATAGGTGCAATAACAACATAAACTGATAATCTGATTAGTTTGAGAAAGATAAAATCTTTATATAGATATGCTGATATGACATTGATTTTTCTTACGATTGATGTAGTTGGTGAGCGACCTTAGCTTGTTAAGGATCACTTTATCCTTGCAGGCTGTACACACCAAAATGCGTTCATTCTCCACAGTGACTCCTGGGTACTTTCGTTTAACATCTGTAATATTAATGGATTGAGTAAAAGTTACAGTTTGTTTAACCCTTAAATGTACAAGGAGGGTACATAGGTCCACCCCCCCCCCCTCCCCCATTGGTTTTTGGATCTAGCTTTTACGGCATGATTTCTAGAAAGTAGAAAATAGCACAGTCTTACTCCAAAACAATGTTTTACAATTTAAGTATGAAGCATTTTTCAACTTCTTGTATTACTTTGGTCCCATTAATGTCCTTTTGTTTTTAAAAGCTAGGGAAGGGGTACATTGTATACATCCCCCCAACACACAATGATGAAATGATTGGATTTTGGTCTGCACGTCTGGCTTAGGCCATCCCCAATTTTTTCTGTTTCTCATCGACAGATACCGAAAAAGCTGCATCGGTCAGTCAGAGAAAATAAAAAAATGAAGAAATAGAAATTAAAAGTCATACATTTCCTTCAAAATGAAATTTTTTTTCACTGAAATATCGAAAAATATGGGTCGGTCATGTTTTTTTTAAATAGTATTTTGAAAAAAATGTGGGTCGGTTGGCGACGAGAAACATAAAATTAAGTGAGGATGGCCTTAAAATAACTTAAAAGTTGAAAAAATCTAAACAATACCTTTTATAACCAAATAATCAACAATGTTGATTTTCATGGAAGGGGTACAGTAAGGTCAGTAAGACACGTACCTGCTTTGAACTTCTCAAGCAGTTTGGCCTGATGGGGCGACCGTTCATAGTTGATGCCAGCCTTCAGAGCCTCCCAAAGGTTGTTTGCCTGTCTTGCCCTGTTCGGCCGTCCAACCTCTTACAATTTTGTCAACTTTACCTTCTTGGCAGGTGTAGCACCACTTTTGACACTTGGATGTCCTGGATGACGATCATCACTTGGGCCTTCATCTTCAACATCTTCGACATCATCGTCATGCTTGCGTTTATTAACCACTGATGTTGTCAATTTTCCACTCAGCATTTCAGACACTGTTGCACATTGGACCTCAATGACTTTCACTGTAATACCAATCGATATTTGCATAAGTTATTGTTGTTATTAGTCGGTTGTAGTAGTATAAGACGTTGGTGATCCGGGACCACCTTAAATTTCCGAGACCACGTACCCACCTGCCCCCCTCAGCCTCCTTTGTCGGCTTCGGGGGGCAGGTGGGTACGTGGTCTCGGAAATTTAAGGTGGTCCCGGATGCACCAACGTCTTCTACTACACACTGGTGAATGCTGGTCCGATACGAGACCACCCCAGGGAGACATAACCAATTGGAGAAATTAATACCCCCTTGTATATATCACGATGACGAACAGAGCTATGCCTGCTGTTGAGTTCTTGTACATGAGAAGAATCCCTTTGAAAGAAGGCGATGATGTCTTTGCGAAAAACAAAGGAACATTCGAATATAATCCTTGCAGATATTGTGGTTTAAACTTCACACAAAGCCACTCACTCGTGGAGCATCAAAAATATTCTTGCAAGATTCTTCAAACAGAAAAACGACCGAAAGTGATTTGCCCTGGTTGCAATCTGGAAGTTTCTAAAACAACAGTTTACAGACAGAAAAAATGGTTGCCCGTCTTTGAAAAGAAATCCTCGAGCTCTTCTCGGACATGAGGCGGATTTGGCGGCACCCACGAGTGCTGTTCGAGATGTTTTTGCCAAGTCATATGTCAGCTGGCATGAGCTGAATGCATGGCTTGACGAGCAAGAACAAGAACCCTTTAAAAACAAAAGTTTAGAGGCTCTTGATCCTTTAAATGACATCCGTGACTTAAGCTTTGTTTCGGATTACATCGCAGGTAAGAAATCACTCGCAACGTTTCAAACGGAGTTGAGTGATTATTACCAATTGAAAAAACGCCTGAACTTTGTATATCAATGATGGCGACAACACAAGTGTTCATGAACTTTCTCAAATCGAGAAACACTGGTCTGAAACAAAAGAGCGCCGACTGGGTGAGAGATCTCTGCCTTGACAGGATCGTCGCCGTTTGAATCACGGCAAAGCTTGCTCTTAAAGAAAATACAGCCAACAGATATGCTCAACAATGCGGCTTGTACCTGGGGCAATCTGTTCGAACCGATTATTCG
Source organism: Dendrophyllia cribrosa (assembly GCA_024195265.1). Lineage (NCBI taxonomy): Eukaryota > Metazoa > Cnidaria > Anthozoa > Scleractinia > Dendrophylliidae > Dendrophyllia > Dendrophyllia cribrosa. Next base: position 21,348,333 of record JAJLRJ010000003.1, on the reverse strand, counting down.
CAAGTATTTTGAGCAAAAACATTCTGTTTCCGTTTTTGGTCACAGCATCTCTCTTAATCTAGCAAGAGATCATCCGCTTTATCGAAAGGTCACTTGTAGTCCAGACGGCTATTTTCTAGACAAAGATAACACCTTAAGATTGTTAGAGTTTAAATGTCCGTTCAAGCGAAAAATAGCTATTAATAGAATTCCTAGTTATTATAGTGATCAGATACAAACAGGGCTTGCTTTGAGCGGTGATATGGTAAACAAAGGTCTGTTTGTTGACGGCTATTTTAGAATGTGTTCTTTAAACCAGATTGATCCAAGTTTAGAACACAATCATTCTCTCAACGGAGGAAAAGAATATAAAACGAAGTGTAACACAACACTTGCGTGGGGAGTTTGTTATTTATTTAGCAAACGGACGATAACAAGAAACCAAAGGTCAATCATCGATGTCGGCTCACTCACATCGAAACAATTATTTGAGAGAATTGTGTCTTCCATTGCTGAGAAAGATATATGGTGTTGTTATGGTGCTGTAAGAATGTCGTTTAGAAAACAGGACGAAGACGAGGAGTTTTTGCGTTATAACCATATGCAGAAAGTGTTTTCAGAGGGTTCAGAAAGCCCTAAACCAGTAGCTATGTTCGCATGGAAGCTTCTGGATATAACTGAACTGAGATTGAGGCGCCAAAGCAACCAAACTTTTTGAATAATATTCAAACGTCGGTCAAGCGTTTTCATAACAGCTTGGCAAGCCTTCGAAAAAAAATAACCGAGCACTCTGAAGAGGCAGCTGAAAGCTATCACAGCCCAAAGAAAAATGCTGCTGCCGTAAAGGCTGGAGACGAAGAGTAAATGTTAGCATTTCTCATGGATAAACTTGCTCAAGGTTATTAATGCCCGCGGTATTAATAGCTGCTGTCCAATACCATTCATTTCTTAGACGTGTAGCGGGCTTCTGATGTCTTATGTATGATAAGATTTTGTGTTTTCTTGGCCCTTCTGTTAAAATTAGCTTTAAGAGCTTATGAATTATGAACTCATAAGATATCACGCTTGGAAGATGAGCTCTTATGCTTGAGTAAACATAGTTAATTCGCCTAATTTCGTCATCGGTAAATCTCTGAGGGGGTTCTCCTAGGATACAACTCAACAATAGAGTTGTGTGTTTATTGAAATCACTGCGTTTTATTTTTTTTAGAATGTTTCGTAGAGCGTCAATTGTTAAAAATGATGGATGAACATTTCGTTTTGCCATTTCTTTACGTATTTCTAATAAAACCTTCTCACTGCCGCTTATGCTTTCTAAAGAGTAATTTCCGAGTAACTGATCAAGGCGATATTTAAAATTATAATTTATTCTGCATGGTGTTTTAACTTTCATATTTTTTTCTTTATCGTAGAGATCTTTATGAGAAAAGACAGCTCCGTATATTGTTTCAATGCGGTTGCATTCTCTGCAGACAAGTTCTGTTGAATCACGAATGCGTGTAAACGATCCACCACAGCTTTGACACGATTCAATGCTTTTATCTGTGCTGTCTAGAATGATAACAAACTTGTTTTCGCGATATTGTTGGATTAATTCTTGTCTCGCTGACAAACTAAGATCTTCGAAAATGATTTGAAGTTTTTCTGTTAGTTGTGATCGGTGAAGCTCTTTGAGATAACTGCTGCCATAGAAGCCACGCAGCATGACTTGCTGGTGTTTTTTATCCAAGACATCTAGTTGAGTCTTGTATTCTCTCTTTTCATCCATACGTCTAACAATAGACAGTTGCGTGATAAAGCGCTCAACATGTTGCGACTCCGTCATGTTTATTTTTAGAAAATTACAAAATGTTCAATTGGGGAACGAAGCTTCTTGAACATACCGAAGCGCCCCACAAATACCGAAGCGCCCCAACCTTGTTGAAAAAAGTTTTTCTGGGGCGCTTCGGAATTTATTTTTTTGAAAAAAATAAAACGGAACGCTTCGGAATTTATTTTTTGAAATTTTTTGGGGGGGCGCTTCGGAATTTATGGGCCTATGTGTGGTGAGATTTTTCCCTCACGATTTGTAGATTAAAACCTGAATTTAATCTTTCAAATCTGATTTGGACACAGCTGTGAGACGATTGAACTTTTTTTGAAACTCTTCCTTGACTGCTTTGCGAAGTTCGGTTTTGATCTTGTCTATATCTAGCGCTGGAGTTTGCCTGTCTCCTTGTGTAGCCTTTTTTTCACCAGAGCGAATCAAGGCTTTCAGTTCGTGATATTTTTCAACCTCACGCAGAATGATTGAAAATTCTGAATCACTGATTCGCTTGTCCGTCAGAGCTTTCGAAACCAAGGCATTGACAGAGTTTCGTTTAGCAAGGGCGAGTGTGTAGATTTTTTCATGTTTGGTGATTTTTCTTTCGAGCCTTTTACGGAACGCAGTAAGGCCAGCTGATGAAAACCCTGAAACGGCGGCAATGCCAGCTAGTGCGGGACTTACGATAATCCCAATTCCTGACAAAGCTGTTGCCAAGGTTGCAGAAGACAAACCCGCAGAAATGAATCCAAGGCCAACAGCTGAACCGTGAACAACAGAGTGGGTTCGTTTGTACTTCTTAGCGACCTGCCTACAATGACCGGCTTCTGACTCAAGCTCTTTCTGCAGGTCTGAGATTTTTTTTAGACGGAAGTCATCACCATTTGGTAACACTGGGTAGAGCTGTTGTGTCTCGCTGTATTCGGGGGCCGATGGAAGCACATTGGCAGAACTCATGGCGTGGGTATATATAAGATTTTTTAATTTATCTCAACTTCAAATTCTAAGGGCATGCCATTGAAGTTGAAGAGGCCATTGTTCTCATCCCTCACTGACAGTGATATGCTATTTACATAATCACCAGACGAGACGTCACGCAAGACGTTCTGTTGTGTTGGTTCGTAGAGAATATTCTCAAAAGCTTTTCCACGAATATCAAACCGAGCCAAAACTGTCGAAGGCTTACCATTGAGTAAGTTCTGTTCTTTATTAACCAGATCACAGTGGATGAAGTAAGTGCTTGGTGCCCTTAAACGCTTGACGAAAGTTATTAGCATCAATTCAGGTCTTATGCCAAGAAATTCTGCTAGATTGTTACTAAGCGTCACACCGCTGCTGTTATTATGAATGACCATGGCTCCGTATGGCCTGTTTGTTTCAATTGTTAGATTTAAACGGCTGTTATGGGTTTTTAGGCTTTCAAAGTCTTTCGCTAAACTCTCAATAGTGTAATGATCTTGAAGTAAGGTTGCGCTACGTGGTGAACCATTATGGGGAGGGTCTGTTGGTGAAATCTTTGCTTCTTCTTTCAAATTATGCCACGAGTTGAAAATCGAGCAAGAGACAAGACGGATATAATTCGGTTTCGGAAGTGGGTGATCGAAGTAGATCGTGTGAGGGTTCGAAGGTGTGACGATTGTTAGCACAACCATGATTGCATATATAATTACTTTTTTAAATATAAATATATACATTACAATCATGTTTGGCAGACGGTCCGCTGGATTTAATCCTAATTCACTTGGTGTAAACATCGGCGGCCACAATTACGGACCCCCACCCACTTTGTATTCAACCCCAAACGCCTATACCCATGTAAAGCCACCCCCAGATCCATTAGCCTGGATGGGAACACCGGAGGCAGTAAAGCTATCTGCCGCGGCCAAGGCCAAGGCGATATCAGACTTCAAAAAGCGTTTCCCGCGCGCTGATATGTCACACTTTGAAGTGCAAGTAGATTTTGGCGACGACCGCAAAACCGCCACAGGGGAAGTGCTTTACAAAAAGGGCCCTGGCTGATGGGCGCTCGTTACAAGAATGCCCCACAAAGATTGGACTCAAGCCATGAGAGACGCTCTTGGTCTCCACCAAGACGGGGGTTTTCCCTATCAGTTATCGTTGGGGCAACCAGAAAAGTCAATCCCAGCTGTTGATTTCTCCACCACAATAGACAAGGATATGATGATTGGCGCAATCTTGAACGACGAAGCGCAAAAGATTTACGTCACGCCAACTGATTATTTCACAACAAAATACAGAAATATCTTCAGGGACACACAGATTTCATTCACAACCGCGAAATACGGTAGAAAGTGGCTAGGCGGGCCGCATATGAGTTTTTGGCCACAACAACTCTCCTTCGCACTGTGGTGTGCAACAACCGGCTGTGGAATCTCGCGTGACATTCTCTTCGATAAGAACTCAAGTCTATCCTTAACCCCCCAGCTCCGGTCGTTTTACCGGTTTCACGTTTATTTCACAACAAGGCGAATTCTTTACAAGATGGGTGGGGAACAAAGCGTGAGTGCTTTGCCAGACGACCCTCCATTCAACCAGAAAGACAACAAGTACAACATCGACGCGTACAAGAGGATTTGCATAGAGTTCGTTATCGACCCCAGTTCTGACTTCCGTTTCACATACGGCAAGAACCACGGGCTTGAGAATGTCTACATTGGTGCTTATGGAGAGGGCATCATCTCTACCGATTACACCTATCCAGACCCCGATCTAGCTCTGTTCAATGATGAGCGCGTGACTGACAGAAAGGACCCCAACTATCGCGCCAATGGAATATCTTTCGTCCGCAACGATCAAGGGGCGGACACCCAGTTCGAGCACTTTGTGCCAAATTACGCACAGGGGCTAACACACCCAGGGCTGGCGCGTATTAACCAATCAATCGAGGCCTTTGTGTACTGCATTCTTGGTTCACAAGCTAAAACCCGCAGCAGCATCATTGGAAGAGGAGGCCGGGCGTTCGAAACGCAGAGAGTATTCCTCACCCATCTAGAGGAGGCCATAATACTGAACGACATCGCAACAAGTGTACAGCGATACCAGCTTGCCATCCAAGCAACGAAAGTGCGCCTAGACTTTGCGACAGCACCCGGAAGCTGGCTCATGCCATCACGCATGATTATCAACACAGAGAGCGTGATCGGGTATAACAACAATCTACAGGAGGCAACGCAAGGGATGAAGCTGGGTGTGAACAATGATGTTAATCTGGGCACAAAAAAAGCCTCCCTTCGCCCCATGGACGGCGGACCAACAAAGATTAATCCACCAAACAGTCACCCATCAAACCCAATTCATAAAGCGGCTACACAGGCACAGGGCATCGCCCCCAAACTAACCCCCACACCACAACCAGCCCCAACACCCATACCAACACCCACACCAACACCCACACCCACGCCACAGCCCGACTCACATCACGTAAACAAGGCAATCATTGCTGTGGGTGCGCTTGCTTTGGCAGGCCTTTTCGTTTGGTCGAGATAAGTAAGTTCAAGATTTCGAACGCTTGGTGATCCTTTCAACAAGGAAGGCCACAACGGCAAGGATGAGCAGCCAGGCGTGTTCACCCAGAAAGGAGATGACCGACCCAGCCGTTTTGAAGATGAAGCTCACAATTGAGCCAATGAGGCCAGGCAGGGCGTTGGCTGCTTTTTTGCCAAGCTCTTTAAGTCCATTTCCAATAGCCTTGGTGGCCCTTGCCAGGCCATTCAAGTAGCGGCGAGTACCACAGCGCTGATGGTAATGCCAGCTGCCAGAACAATCGCTTGCAGGGTCCATCCGTATTTCTTGAAGATTTCTCTGACCCTCTCTCTCAAAGTCATGCCCCTTTCCCGCACCTCAATTTCTGTATTGACCCTTGCCAGCTCTTCTTCACGTTCAGCAACCCGGGCTTCCGCGGCTTCTCTTTCAGAGGGGGAAGTGTCCTCAGCCTCTATGACTAGTCTGTCTTCAGCGTTCTGCCGTTCAAGCTCTTCTTTGTTCTGTTTCAGTTCGTCCAGTGGTTTTATGGCGTCCTTTTTTGCTCTAAGTTCCTCTAAGCGTCTTTCAAAGCCCCTTTCGTCAAGTTTTAGTTTGTCGATGTCTTTTTGTAGTTTGTCTGCTTGTTGAGCAGCTTTTTGCATCTTGTCCAGCTCTTTTTGTTTAGCTTGATGCTCAGCTTCAAGAGCTCTCTTTTCATTTTTCAGTCTTTGTATTGCCTCCGTATCCAGTGGCCCATGTGCATCTTCCATCTCTTGAATCTGGTCATCAACCTCTTTGCTTTTATTTCTGAGGGCATCCATATCGCGGCGAAGTTTTTGTGTATCAGCAAGCGTTTGTTCTATTTGTTGTTTTTGTTTTTGTTTTGCTTCCAGTTCTTTTTGATTTGCTTCAAATGCAGCATTTGTTTCATTGAACTCTTCATCCACAGACTTTCCGAGAGCAGCTTTGATCTCTTTTGGAAGAGAAGTGTTGAAAGTCTTTTCGGCAGCCCCACGGCTTTTTGTGTAAAAAGGATACCATTTGTCTCTAGTATGATATTTTACCTCGATGATGGCCCCACCTGATTTTGGTTTCGGCTCGTACCGAAAATTAAGTTGTTCTCTGTCTGCTCTGGGAAACTCTTCCGTAACCTCGAAATAGGCCATATCATTCGCTGTTAACAATCGCCGGCCTTGAGTAGCCCCTGTAATGAAAGAGGTTTCTTCAGTGTCATGTAACCCTTGTTTCTCTTGGGGTAACCTTGTTCTTGTGACCATAGGCACTTGTTCGCCAGCCGGGGTGGATGTGCCGCCTGGTTGAAAGGGTTGCGTCGTGTTGGGGCCTGTGTCTTGGTCCTGGGCCCATCGTTGTTGGACTTCTTGCTGTTCTTCTTCTGACATTTGATTCCACTTGTTGTTTAAATTAGCATCACCCCATGGGTTGTCATCATCGTCGTCGTCATCACCACTTTTGTTTTGGAGGAGAGGGTCTTTATCAGTTGGATCGACTTCGACTTCACCCGACATGATGGTATATAAATATGAATTTTAAAAACACAAATATATACAATGGCTGTGCAACCGAATCTACTTCCATCTCACAGTGAAAAGACACTGGGCGCCATGAAGGCAGAGCGAACCGTCAAGCGCATCACATTCAACTCTTCTGAGGCCAATCCCGGCGAAACACTGTACGTCTCGGTGCCCAAGCTGGGCACGGACGATGTCATTGTGTCCGGCTCACTTGCACTGGTGTTCAACATCAACCTAGCCGGGGGCCATCCTAACAACTATCTCGTGCAAAATGTTTCACGGGCCCTGGTAGACAGGTTCGTTGTAAAGTTTGCCGCCACCACTGTCCAGGACACGGTTGGGTACGACATCTACAAGATCTTCGAAGACCTATTCAAATCAACCGATGAGCGGGAAAATATGCTTATCCAGAGTGTGGATTTGTGTAAGATCCGCTCTGGTTCTGGTGACAAGAAGACCTCAGGCGTGGATGCGGAAACCAAGCTTGAGACAATATACAAGAATAAGTATCGCATCAAACTGGATCACCAAATCTTAACTGATCACGGAATTATATATCCTCAAGCGTTATTCAAAGATCTGGTCTTCGAACTAACCCTTGCCCCCGCATCCCAAGTTGTCCGGGGCTCAGACATAAGCAAGCTCGTGTACAAGTTGGAAAACCTCCAGCTGGAGTATGAGACGATCAAAAGTAAGGAGCTGGCCGACGATGCAACGAGCGCTTACACTAGTGGCAAGGGGTTCGCCTATGACCTCGTAATGCGAGATCGGGTGCATCCCTTCACAAAAGGCGTTGACACTCGACTGAATCTTCGGGTTAACCCACAGCGAAGGTCTCTCAAGGGCATCCTCTTGCTGTTCAACAATCCCTATGCAGCGGTTGCCAGGGATTCTGAGAACTATTTCAATCCCGACATCACCAAAGTGAAGGTCACAGTCAACGGTGTTCCAAACAGGCTTTACAACGAGGGCATCAGTGGTACAGACATGTGGAATGAAATTTTCCGATACTTCAAGCCACACACGCGCGGCAGGCCCAACATGAACTTGACCAAATATCTCACAGACAACAAGTTTGGTCTCTGGATTAACCTGCGGTCCATGGCTGACACATCCCTGCACGGCAGCGGCCAACGGCTCGTCAACACACAGGATGGCGTGCAACTCGAGATCGAACGAGACGGCAAAGGCTCGGGAACCGCAAACTGCCACATCTTCACCATCTCAGACTCACAGATGAACATCATGGACAGGCAGCTGGAATCTGTACAGTACTAGACATATATATATACCACCAGCCCCATGGCCACAAAACAACAAACCACAAACAAGATCAACTTCCATGCTAAGCCGGCTCCCCTGCCATCCACCGGACCATTATCACACAATAAAATACAAAGACTTCTGGCAATGGCACCCTCCCCACCAACACATGAACCAATTGCTTGCAAACCAACTAATATAGGTGTTGGTTATGGACCCAAGAAAGCTGCCATTCAATGCACTAATCGTGGGCCCCACTAACTCTGGCAAGACACAGTATCTTCTAAACCAACTGCGAGGCCCCTTTAGGGGTTGTTTTGACTACATCGTTTTATTCTGCCCCACATTTGTCAAGAACAAGACATACGATGGCTTCGTGGACCGCGATCCGCGCATCTTCGTGATTGTCAGCCAACAGCATGAAATCGAAGACTGGTTGAAGTTGGCGAGCTTCTTTTGCACATGCACCAACACTTTATTCATACTCGATGACTGCGCCGCCTCCAAAGATGTCAAAGGCCGCACGAGCCAGCTGGTCAATCTGGGGTTCAGCGCAAGGCATGACGGCATATCCGTGTGGATCTTGACCCAGCAGATCACTAGCATTGCTAAGCCATATCGTGATAATATCGCAGCGATCGTGCTCTTTTACACACCCTCCAGCAAGACAACTAAGGCCATCTTCGAAGACTATGCCGGCGAGCTCTCCCATGAGGATTACAAAGAGCTTATCGCAAGGCTCAAATCCCGCAAGTTCTCCCACCTGGTTTTCTCTCTGAGGCACCCGTATGGAATTGAGTACAAGATGTAAAACACACAAATATACATGCCATGAATGCGCCAACCAGTCTACACAAGCTCACTGTGCTTTCACAGCTTTTGGATGAATTGCACAAACACACACTTGATGCGCAAAACAAAATTATCAAAGCCGCTGGTGAGGAAGATCTGCGCCTCATGCTTCTCAACAGATATCCATTGCGGTTGAATTCTATGCCAGACACCATGGCGGGGCTTTTACGAGAGCTTGAAACTCTTTTGCCCGACATCAAGAGAATTATTGAAAAATAAAAACACATATATATATACCCTGATGATGGCAGATGAAGACAAGGCCGTTTTTGACGAAGTAATGCAGATGCTGGAGGCCGCCCCTGAAACCACATCTCCCACAGGGATAGTTGGTGACAATGGCATTCCTGCCAAACGTGAGAAGCAATCCTTGTTTCAACTGGCAAGGCCAAAGAAGCTATCGGCGTGCAGCTCACACACGATCATGTCAAGCGGTTGTCAGACAAGGACGTTGAGAAGTACTACAAAAGGTACGAGGCTTACATAGGCAACAAGACAACCGAATCCCTACTTGATTCCGCCATCATGCTCGCGTCCAAAGGCGTTGGTTTGGTGATCCCGGTTGATGATCTCAAGGAGTTGCTGCAAGAACTCAAAAACGACTACATCATCAACTAGGAGCTGTCAAATCTTGCTGGGGCTCTTGCCATGCGACGCGGACGATTGCTGGCGCTTGCCAATGCTGCTCTCATCACAACAAAACACATCAAGCTTGAACGAGAGCCTGACTTCATAGAATTTGAGCCCCAACCCACACATCCAACCAGAGACAGTGAAGGCTATCCACTTGAGGGCTTTGATGAAGTTGGGCTAGGACCTGGGGTGACCATGAAGGAACCTTGAAGGAACCTGGCTGGAACCTGACAGCAACCTGTCAGCACACTTGTCACATTTTCAAAATCATATATATACCTACTATGGCCACACCACTCGAGACGATCCCTGAAGAAACTCAAACTCCAACTCCAACTCCAACACCTGCCCGTGTTACCTCTGAGGCCACGAAAACAAAACCCGCAACGGAAAAGAACCCCGGCCGTGTTGCTTCTGGCAAAAGGCTAGCAGAGCGCAACCGCCTGGCCCGTGAAGCAAAGAAAAAAAAAGGCCGAAGCACAAAAGGCTGCACCCTCAACAAGTGGCACATCAAGTGACACAACAAGTGACACAACAAGTGACAGCAACAACAACTCAATCTTTTATATTCTGGGGGTTGGAGGGTTGGCTGTCTCTGCTGCGGGTGTGTATTACCAACGCGAAGCCATAATGCAAAGGCTTGGGCGCAAATCAAACACACCAGCAACACCAGCAAACACACCACAAGCAGCACCCGCTGCACCACCCGCTGCAACACCCCCATCTTGAATTCCGGTAAGACAAGGAATTAAAAAAATGGAATAAAAAAATGGAATAAAAAAACAAAAACATATATATACTGACCATGAATCTTTTCGGGGCTGTGATTGATGCCGCTGCAATCGGAGGTGCGCTTTTTTTATTGGTTGAATTAAACGTGGTCGCCTTTGAAGCAATTAACAAAATGGCAACGAACTGCGCAACGAAGCTGAGACCGAGACCGAGTGAGCCCGAGCCCGAGTCCGATCCCGAGCCCGAGGATTGAGGTTGAACGAGACGATAAAGGCTCAACCGTCTTGCCCGAGTCTGAGTCAGAAAAATAAAAAATCATATGTATACTGAACACAAACCATGTCTGACAACAAGCTTGTGAAGTCTATCATCGAAGCCGGAACAATCACTGGCCTTGTCGCTGGTATTGGTTGGATTGGGAAAAAGACCATCAAAGAAAACTTCACTGCCGACCCCAGTACAAGCTTGATGAACTACGTCAAGTTCACAGCCGTCATGGCTGGCTGCATGGCGCTGAAGAAATATCTCGAGGACCAGAAAATCCTCCCAGACAATATGTAAAAACCATATGTATACACACGACCACAATGGCTTCGATTACAATAATGGCCCTTGGCACTGTTCTTAATGCGGCCGCTTTCACTGGCGGCAACTATCTCGCGAAATATCTGTCTAGTGATAATGGAAAGGCAGCAATGGATGAGAAAATTCGTCACGACAAAGCCCTTGAACAATACCATGCGGCTTACGCCAAATACCAGAAGGACCGCACCAAGCTCCTCGACTGGATTGCAGCCAACGATCGGATTAAACACCAAGCTACAATTAGCTGCAAAACTGTTGAGACACTGACAAAAAAACACTCACTTTTATAAAAAATGATGACTCAAAAAACAAAAGAACAATATATTTCCCTCACAACCCCCCCTCCCCCGTTCAATGTTGTTAGCCAAAGTTTTGGACATGGCGCCAGTCACAAAACAACATTGATGAGGGGGGAGGGGTAAGGAAAGGTAGCAATGGTGCACTTCTTCCAAAAAAGCACTTGTGAATGAAAGTGTCTCAACTACTTTTGCAGCTAATTGTCTGAATATATACTAACTTCTGTAAACGATTGCAAGCTCTCCAGGCCTACAGGTATGCGAGTAGTAGCAATAGATTGAGAAAAGACCGTTTTATTATATTTGTCGCGTGAGGGGGTAAAAATGTATTCGAAGTTCATTAAAAATGAGAACGCAAAAATGTTCGAAAATCGAAGTTCGTCAGTGACACAACAATAGAAGTTGATATCAACGGTGATTTCAAAGTTACGTTTTTTACCAGCCAAATAGATGCCACTACGAGGGCATATATAAAATGTTTAAAAGAAAACAGTTATCTTACAGTGTAAGAAATCACACAAAAATGCTCCGTGTCTCGCGCGACGGTTTACAGATGCTTGAATGCTGAGAAAAAATAAAAAACAAAAAGGCCAGGGAGACCTCGAAAAATCACACTGGCGTGATTGTTCTTTGTGCCCGCACAAAATACTAATCTATGGTTCTGTTGGTTCAATTTTCTTCTCATGACCAACCCACACGCAACCATCCTTAAACAACATGTGTAACTAATAAACGATCTCAGTTAAATTGTGATATATTGTATTGTTGTAATTTGCTGACGGTATACCCGTGTGAGACGGTCTACCATCGAAAGTATAAAGGATATGTTTTATACTCTATATATTTCTGTTGGTAGACCGTGGTAGTCCGTGGTAGATCGTCATATATCATCATATATTGTCATATAGCTTAGTGTAAAGCTAAAGCCAGAGTACAATATAGAAATGCACAACAAAAATTATTATACCCCGCACTTTGCATTCAAATTAATGCAAGTTCACCTTATAGGCTGCAGTGTACCATATACAAATTTTGCCACCCCAAGAGCAATTCACGAAAGGGTTTCATTTTTGTCATTAGTGTTAAATATCACTACTAATCGGCAGTAGTAAATTTATAGAGGTGTGCATTCCTGCGTTTGGCATGGTGATATGCAAATTAGCAAATTTTCAGTACCCGATCACTATGTCAGGTATTGCATAATTGAGCACTTTTTCTCTACTTTTCGAGTCCATTCCGCTCAATTGCAACACCTTGAACGCGAATTTACTCTCAAAATATTTCACCTATGTTCCTATAAGGCTACAAAAACATCTAAAACCCATGAACTTGAATGCAACACAAAACGTCAAGCGTATATTGAAGCATATACCATTTCGAATGCATAAATTAGTGCAATTTGTGTCAAATGCAAACACAAAAAAACCCAGTTATTCTCTTGCCATTTTAGAATTCGTAGCATGGTGAATATTAGAGCTGGATTTTTTCAAACACCCTGTAGTCATGCAAAACTTACACAAGTTTCAACATGAATAGCCTTGTTCGTTGTAAGTTATTAAGCGGTGAACGCCTCAGACAATTAGCTGCAAAACTGTTGAGACACTCTGACAAAAAAACACTCACTTTTATAAAAAATGATGACTCAAAAAACAAAAGAACAATATATTTCCCTCACAACCCCCCCTCCCCCGTTCAATGTTGTTAGCCAAAGTTTTGGATATGGCGCCAGTCACAAAACAACATTGATGAGGGGGGAGGGGTAAGGAAAGGTAGCAATGGTGCACTTCTTCCAAAAAAGCACTTGTGAATGAAAGTGTCTCAACTACTTTTGCAGCTAATTGTAGCAAAAACTTCCAAACCACCGACCAAGCCCTGGTCTTGTATAATCAGATGCACCAAACACAACCAGATAAACAAATCAAAGACTACAAAGAGCCTCATTTCTCGGACTTCTACAAGCCCAGTCCACAACAGCAGAATGGTGAACTTGTGTTCATTGGAGGCACCCTGCTTGCGGGTGGGTATGCGGCTTATCGCTTTCTTTGAATTGAAAAAATTTAAAACCCATATATATACCATGGCTACACCCATTTCTAAAGAAGATCGTGACGCAGTTATGGGAGTGTTGCGCCTTTTACCATGCCCCTTGGATAAACAAACTGAGGAACTAGCGCAAGTGCTTCAGAAACTTGCTGAAGAAATGCCCGCATCCGTGCCGGAAGAATATCACGAATTAACCCGCACATTCATAACATTCCTCACGGCTCAAGAAACTGAGGAAATGAACCGAGCATTTCAGAAAATGTGTGAACTTTCTCGAAAATTTGATCCCGACCTTATAAAACAAATTCATGAGGACGAAGAAACTGCTAACAGATCTCTTGAAGAGGCGCGCATTATCCTTACACAGTATGACCGTGGGCCGATCACCGATTCATAAACTCTATATATACGCATAATGGATGCCAAACTCTCTAAGATCTATTACAGTCCGAAAGGCTATTGGAAAGGACTTACTGCTGTGAAAAAGCTAGCTGCAGCAGCCAAGGTCTCTGATGATGCGGCAAAGAAATGGCTGGTCAAACAGGCTCTTTGGCAAGTTTACCTCCCAGCGCCACGCCATATCCCCCGGCCCAAGTTTGATGTCTCCTCACCCAATGCAGTGCATCAAGCAGATCTTCTCTTCCTGCCCCACGACAAACTTCCTCATGGGAGGAAGGTTTACAAATACGCATTAACCCTTGTGGATGTGGCTAGCCGTTTCAAAGCAGCAGAACCCCTGACTTCGAAAGAGTCTGAAGAAGTCTCAAGGGCATTTCAGAAGATTTACAGACGCGGGCCTTTGAAATGGCCTCAACTCTTGCAAGTTGACCCTGGGAAAGAGTTTATGGGGGCTGTGACTAAGGCCATGGAGGATAACAAAACGACCATTCGTCGCGGGCGGGTTGATATCCACAGAGACCAAGCGATAGTTGAGAGATTCAATCGCACCCTGGCTGAAAGGTTGTTTGGTTATCAATACGTCGTTGAAATGAATATGCCCTCTGGCCGTTCGACTGCATGGGTGAAAAGACTGCCAGAGGTTGTCTCAGCCTTGAACAATGAAGTAACAAGACTCACTGGCAAGAAGCCTGTGAAAGCGATCAAAGAGAAAGCAATATCTTCCAAGCCCTCGACTCCATATGCTAGGCCTGTTGGGGTGAATGAGAAGAAGCTCCCTCCCCGGGTGAGTGTGAGATATTTGTACCAGCCTGGCGAGCTAGAAGGGGGTGGGAGGCGTGCGACCGATCCGATCTGGTCTTTGAAGGTCTTTAACGTTGAGAGAGTTGTCACCAAGCCGAATGAACCAGTGGTTTATTATCTCTACGATGGACCCAAGAGAGGGTTTGTTCGTGAGGAGTTGATGATTGTGCCGCCTGGCACTCAGTTGCCCCCAGCTGGGCTCTAGCGCGGGTTAGGTATGTGTTTGTGTCCGTATGCCAGCGTATGGACACCATCCTCCTTAATCCAGCGCTTGGAGTCAAAGGGGGAAAGTGTTGTCTTGGTGATGTGCTCACCGAAGATTTGGTGGCCTTTACTTCTGAGCCTGTCCATCCCGTGCTTGAAGGTTATCCTGTCGAAGAGGGCGTCCTTGTAATTCTGGTGGGTGATCTCTTTCTTTGTGACAACCTTGGTGGTGCCCTTTGCTTTCTTGATGTTTTTGTCGTCATCCAGAAGGATGGAGTACATCTTCGAGCGAAGACACACAGTCTCCGAGATCGGCTTACCCGCGCACTCGTCCTTCATCTTGCCGATGACCTTCTTGTTAAGCTGACTGTGGAGTGGATGGTCCTTGGGATAATCACTTGTGTCGTAGAGTTCATCCAGAAGGTTCTCCATGTCTTTATAGACATCATCCGTCTTGATCTCGAGGAGCAGAGAGTCTGTGTCTGCGTAGAGTAGGTCTACTCGCGGTCCGTATTTTAACTTGAGATGTTTGTAATAGAAGTCATACATCAGTGTTTTAGATAGATCAAGGATGCACATGCCTGTGTAAACTGGGCGGTTGAAGAGGATTTTCTCCCTGTGCATCTGTAACCCCGCCAGTTTGGGTCCAAAGACCGTTGCTCTGGAAAACAGTGGGCTTGCGATAAGCTTTCTAATCTTGTCTTGCTCGTGCGGTCGGACAAGCTTCATGTTGATTCGATTTCTGAGGTTCTCCATTGTCTTACCGAAGACGGAGTTGTTCATGAGCTTGAAGAAGTTCTTCTCGAAGTCGGAAGTGGCCTTCTTCCTGAGCTCGGTGTTCAGGGAGATGTATGGCTCCATCCAAGCCCTCTACTCGAACTTGAGCATTTTGTGGATTTTCGTCAACTTCATTCCAAGATCCAGGTACTGCTGGAGGTTTCTGTAATGCAACACGTACCGGGATTTGTTGTTCAGGGTAAGGAGCAGCTTCTGCGTCTTGTCGTCTGGCTGTCCCTCTGCCAAGGCCATTTGGTATGGTGACATCCATGCCTTTGGAACGACCTGCCTTTCTGGTGTAAGAGGATAAGCGTTGTGCTCATCATGCAGCTCCTCGGGGTACTCAAGATCAACCTCGAGAATGTAACCAATCTTTCTGTTTGGCCTCCACCTCCTGATCTGGTGTTGTGTTGGAAAGACAGGGCACCATGTGAAGTTGCCAACTGGGAGAGGCTGACTCATGGCCCATC
Organism: Dendrophyllia cribrosa; assembly: GCA_024195265.1. Classification (NCBI taxonomy): domain Eukaryota; kingdom Metazoa; phylum Cnidaria; class Anthozoa; order Scleractinia; family Dendrophylliidae; genus Dendrophyllia; species Dendrophyllia cribrosa. The sequence goes on along the minus strand of JAJLRJ010000003.1, from coordinate 21,332,480 downwards.
CATAGAGATTGTTCGCGTCGAGATACATGATGTAACTTGACTCTTCGTTGGGGTTTTGGTCACGAAGATAGGGGTTGTTGGCCTTACAGTGCCGCCTGGTCTCCATGGATATGCAAGCCTCTTTCAACAAAGAGGTGCATGTTGACGTCTGTGAGCAGCTCCAGGTTGATGTTCGTATACCTGAGAAGGGCGTCCCAGGAGAGGCCAGTGCTTGTATAATAATGTGCCGGGTCAAGCTTGTAATGTTGCAGACATGTTTTTCTGAAGTTCTCGAAAACACATCGGCCAGAAGAAGCACATCTGTCTCAAGGTAGAGGTCGTGGTAATCTCCAAGCGTCTTGCATCCAAATACCTCCCACACTTTTTGCGCGTGGGCGTATTCTTTATCTGAGATGCCTTCCTTCTTGAGCCCGCTGTAGAAGGCATCCTTCGGCGGGAGAGAGATCTCATCGAATCGAGTCCAAGAGTCCATGTATTCGTATGGGTAAATCCCTTTTTGCAGGAGAAGGCTGCGTTTGGCTTGGTTCTTCTCGTGGCTTGCCGTGATTGTGAAGGACTCTGGCTTGTTTGCCTCAACCAGGGCACTGAGGCTTGACTGCATGAACTGCAAGCTGTCAATGAACCTCAGCTTATCGAGGGAGAAAGAGATGTATTTCTCCATGTTGTTTGGGATGCATTTCAAATCGGAATGCACATCCGCAATTCCACTCATGATGTGGTGTGCATCATAACCCTTCAAGTTGTGAAAGATTACCGGGATTATTTCCGTTTTCGGGCTGGTTCGGAAATAGTTGATGTTGCAAGCACTGTGAGCCGCACCCCGATATTTGCCTGTGATGTGGCAATGATCTTTGACTGCGTCTCGAACAGAGTCTTGGATTAGAGACTCCCCGCAGAAAAGACAGTCGACCTGCTCGAATAAATTGTCTGGGGGGGCCTGCCTTTTTGTTTCTTGGTCCAACAAATGGGAACTCTTCTAATTTGCCATCATCGTCCTGGATGTAAGTTTTGAATATCTTTTGATAACATTTGTTGGTGTGACGATGAACAAGGCCCGCGTATTCTCCGGTGTTTGGGTCATAGGCCGCAATGACATCCCTGTGGTTCTTCTTGGTGAGAGACTTGTCACAGATGTAGCAATCTGTTGCACGGTTGAATTCTGCCCAGTCTGCTCTTGACATGGAGAGTGGTGCCTTGCGTTGCAGCTCATCTCTGATCACTCCTTCCAGCTGTTGAAGGCTGTCAAGAAAGACTGGCACAGCGTCCTCTCCTGTGTATAGATAAGGTCCCTTTGTCTCTCCATCAGAGCGAACAGCTAACATGCAGAACCCGCAGGGTTTATGTAAGGATGTTGCAGTGGTGCTGCTCTGTTGGGGGTCTGGTATGCAACCGTGGACTTTTTCGACAATGCTTTCGAAGTCAGCATAGATGACCCAAGGCTTCTTCATCTGGTTCTGGAAGTTCTCGAAGTGGAGGAAGTTTTCGCCTTCTTTTGGCATTTCAGTTCGCATCGGTCTGCCTTTGACTCCTCTGCAATAGAAGAGATGGTCGGTGAGAACCCGTTCTGAAGAAAAGGCTTGGAGACACCTGTCACAGTGATGCATGCGGCGCCCAACGTTGAACTCGCTGTGTAGAAGCCTGCTCATGCTCTTGATGTAACAATAATGTGAGGTGTGTGTGTCTGTGAGCATCATCAGATTGATCCTTTGCAGATTGGGCTCCTCTAGCTCACTGACTGATTACAACCACCTTGTTGTTCTTCCAGCCATAAATGTTGATTGGAAGGTTGTTTTGACGCTCAACTTTGTAAATCTGACTCAATGGCGTTGGAAAATCAACTCCAGTTAAGTCTAGGCCATCATCAATGGGATAACTACCTGGCCGGTCTGAATGCGCCTCGGCGAGGAACAATGCCGATCGCAGTGCCCAGCGGAGACACTGATTGTCTCTGTTCTTTACATTGATGATTGCCTGCTTTGACCTGAGTTTTGATGGTGTTGGGATAAATGTGCCGCCTCGTAGAGGATGGTACATCCCGAACTCAAGGTAAACAGTTTTGATTTTCTCAATCACCCAACCAGAACCCAACTGCTGCCATCTGGCAATCTCTTCCTCAAAGCCATTCACAATGTCTTCCAGGATGCCCCCATCTCGAAGCTGATAGAGATTTGTAACAATCAGTGGATTGACGTTCCAAAAGAAGTGATTAATTTCTCGTCGTCTATCATTGCCTTCCATTGAAAAGTGAACATCGAATGACAAAGTGACCTTCACCCCGCCAAGCTCTGTGACTTCGCGTGCAATTTTCTGGAGAAAAGCCGCCCGATTAGCTATGAAGAATGAATTGAGGTCCTTGATGGGGTAATCACCAGGGACGTTCATCTTATAGCCATGCAACGAATTGCCAAAGTAATCGTGGTTCCTTGGGTTGAAGTCAAGACGTTGAGCCGCCATGTTATATACAGGGATTTTATTTTCTTCAATTGGTGGTCTCGTACCGGACCAGCCGAGCAGCATTCACCAGTGTGTAGTAGAAGACGTTGGTGCATCCGGGACCACCTTAAATTTCCGAGACCACGTACCCACCTGCCCCCCGAAGCCGACAAAGGAGGCTGAGGGGGGCAGGTGGGTACGTAGTCTCGGAAATTTAAGGTGGTCCCGGATCACCAACGTCTTCTACTACTGTTGTTATTCAAACAATGTCAACAGATCAACAATTTACTTTCAAATCAGCAAAATCATGTTGGTAGCGACAACAATAAAACTGAGTAGGGCTTACCGATCAGCTCATGTTTTTCCTGGAGAAGAGGTCTGGCAACTTCGAACTGATCCTGACTATCAATTGCAAATATCCGTCCCTTCGGAAACTCGGCCTCGGGCACATTTCGCTTGTACTGAAGTTTTATTTTGAAGTCAAAAAGTCCGAGCTCCTTCGTTCGCTCTACAAGGCTGGATGACACTTTCAAACTTTCAACAAATTTATCCTTTTGTTGCTCTTCAAGTTTTGTCTGAAAGGATCATTTGGAGACTGGTTTGTCGCAGTTGATTTTATAAATACACGCCGTAACGTCATGAATGGTCAAAAGTAGAACTTTCCAAACTTATTATTTTTTTGTTAGTGTTATTGTCGCAAGCCTTGAGCCTCTTGTGCAAGCAAATAAAAACTGAAATACCATGACGTAACAAAACCCCGACTGTGACCACCCTTAGCGTCATAATTTTTATCGTCATACATTCATTCATGTTGGGGGTGGGGACGGAGATCAAGAATAATGCGCAACAAAAGCCATATTTTGTTGGTTTGTTTGTACTACTCTATTTCGCCGGTTCTTGATTGCTTTGATTTCTCCAAGTGAAAAATCTGTCAGTTACTCTCAGAATTCTGAAATCAGAAACCTGTTTTCTGAAATATCATATTTTCTATCCATCTCTATCCACCTTTGTTTATGCCAATTTCTGATTTGAATTAGAAGAATAATTGTAAAAATGGACGTGTAAACATAGTTAAAATGTAAAAACGTTATCTGGTTAAAATATTTTTTTAAATGAGCTTCATGCTTCCTGTCTGTAGCCTTTGACGAATGGTAAAAAATGACAGGAACAAAGTAATATATAGAGTAAAAAGTGTGAAAAATAAGAAAACGAAATATAAAATAAAAACAACAAGAATAATAGAAGTATTGTCTAGGTAGCGGCTTTGATTTAGTATCTGCTTCGTTAGAGATGGAGGTATGCCACGACTCTAAAGTTTTTCGCACTCCGTAGTCGCCTTTATCAATCACTCATGCGTTTGTAAAGTCAATAAAATGACTGTTAGACCAAACATACATGCTTGGAAATATTTGAGCCTTTGTTACCGTTCTTAACATTTCTGTTGTGTCTTTCTTTCGAGTTGTAAAGCATCGACCAGTTTTTTCGATGTAGTTCCAGGGGCACTCATCACAGGGGGATCTTGTAGACAACATTAGTTTGGAGATCATTTTGGTAAAGGAAATTCTTGTTGAAGTGTCTTGAGGTGACTACTCGGATTCCGTTTTTTTCGAAGTGATCTCGCAAGTGGATCAATGAGGCCTTTGATACAAGGAAAACAAGCGAAGTCAGAATAATTTTGAGATAAAATCTACAAATTCTCCCTTCTGGGGGTGGGTCAAAAGATAATTTTTGTCACTTTTGTTTTCTTGTTGTTTTTCAGGTTTTTCCTGCAGGTTTCTTTTTTTCCTTTTTTTCTTTATTTTTCACGTTGGAGAGAAGCTATTCCGTTGCAGAGTATGTATATAATATTTATGATGAAATAGCAACAATTTGTATTATGTAACCAAACATTTAGAGATTTCATTTTTTCAAAGATTTTAAGAGCGCCTGTCTGTAAATATCAAACATATCGCGGCAAGTGATAAAATTGGATTCTTTTGATATTTTAACGTTGGATAGGTTAAGGTATAACAAAAATCACTGGATACCTTTTTCGGCCAAATATCTTTTTATTTTAAAGAAAAATGCAGAAAACAAAATTCCGTTAAAATCGCCATTTAAGGCAGAAAATTATTGCACAACTTTGACAGTCTCGTTTGCAAAAACAACTAACGCTACGGCATTTAAAACATGAAAATCGTATTTTGCAATCTTTAGATATCTAGTAGAGTGATTTAGGGAATTATTTTGTTGTTCTTTGCTTGCAAAATAATTTTATTTCGAAGACATACATTTCACTTCTTTAAAAGTACCTCGTAAACAAAACAATTTTTCACCATGTGCTAAACCTTCAAACGGATTAAGTTTCTGTTGGTTAATTTTTATAAAGATGATCTCAAGCTTGCCGTAAAAATTTTTTTGGGCAAATGATTCAGAGCGACGCGAGAGCATTTCAAACTTCGTTAAAATTAGAGCTATTTGACCCTACGAGGTCAACAATCAATTTGCGGGTGCGCGGGTCACACAAATATTCTATAAACTTCTGATTCTGTGTTAACCCATTATGAAATTAAAATAGCCGCATTGAAAAACACTGACATTTCCTTACCTCATTTGCGGTAGAAGACAGATTCAGAGACCACTTTTGTGTATAAATCCCTTCTTTGTTCATCGTATTTTAGTCTTGTTCATTTGTAATGTCCGATGCACGCCGGCCGCGGACTGCCATGAAAGGTCGCACGCAAACCTCTGTTAAACTTTCGACACATTTCAGCATTATGGCATCTTATTTAAAGGCTATAGCATTTGTAGAATGTTCTTCGGTTGAAGTTAACGGATAGATAAACTTAATCACTGCTTGAGAAGTACTGAATGAACAAACATGTCGGGCCGTTTAAGCCGTGATCGTGACAGCAGTTATTTGTGTCGTCACGCAATGCAGCTATTGGTCAGCATTTTAGCGGGGTAGGGGTAGGGCTAAAGGGCTTGAAAACACCGAATCTATGTCTAAAACTCTTGCAGCGGAGAAAAAAAAATACAAAGACTTTTCAGTTACGTTAGCACATTTAAGCGCCTTCATTCTCTATTGTTCTACTCCGGAAAGATTATTTATTCGCCGTTGCACAGTAAGTAAAAACGAGGTGTGAAATGCAGTAGCACTAGTTTTTACCTAACAAGAGGCTACACTGGTAGCCCGTACTCATGCGCTTGCATAAGAAAGTTATACAGTTTATTTTAAATGGGTCACGCATCCCTCCCCCCTCAACGAATTTTGCGTGACACTCTAAAGAACACGCTAAAACACGTTTTCTGTACTCGCTTTGATATTTAATTTATTGATTCCCGATCAAATACACACTCGTCTTTTATTTCCCAAACCGTGACTTCTTTCTGTTACATTTGAAAAGACTACTTTTAAAAGCAATGAAATCAGCAAACGACCGGGCTATTTTTTCAATTTTAGTGAATCTCAATAACAGAATTACGCGACCGTGCACAAAAACTTTTACTCGGTCTAGACTAAAAGTATGACTAATTTTCGAATAAAATACACCAGTTGTATCGGAAATTGCCCTAGAAACTGATTTGGAAATGAAAATTGCAAAACATACACAGACATCTTTGCGTATTAGGCGACGCGTGTGAAGTTAGAACTACCGGTATAAAATTAAGTCTTGTTTTGTTTACATAATATCAGATGTCATTACGATTGAATTTTAACATGTTTTATAAATATTTCTCCAAAACTAACCAGAACACAAAGAAAAAGTGAATCACAAATTGATATCAACATAAATTCTCACCAAAAATTGTAATTTCTTTTACGGTAAAGTCCTTCGTCTGTTTGAAAATTCTTTAAAACTCTGCTTCTTCGGTTTTGATCGCCCCACACTGATAAAAGCGTATGAATTTCCTCGAAGCAAGATTAGTTGCTAAAAGGTCTCCTTTTTCTCCACTATAGCGGCTTTGGGTATTCCTTAAAGCTTTCTCTTTCCATTTTGAATATTTTAAATGTGAGTTATTAATCCGATGACACGAACCCACGGTTTTAAAAACCAAGCACATGCCGAGCGCGGCAGCCATTTTTGTAGAATGTTGGTGACCCGAGGACCCGGTCACTAAAATATGCGTGCATAAATCTGCATGCCAAATCGTGACACAAAAAACGAGAAAAACGAAGCCGGAACCTTACCTCATGCGCGCTATGCGCATGAGTAATTACACCTGTAAGATCACTGTGGTATTTAGCTATTTCTGTCCTTTTTTCGTATTGTTTTTCTTTTTTTCTTTTTTTATCAGAAGGATACTGTCTTCATGAAACATTATGCGAAAAAGGGAAAATCAATCTAAAATTCGCCACATGCATTCCCCAAAGGATATCAATTTGTACAATGCAACTAGTGATGTAAACGTTTGTCAAACCGTTACACTGACTGCAACTGATGTTTTCTTTGTCTCTCCTCAAAAGAGCACTTATTTGGATGTTTTCTACTTGTCAATAACCCTACTGTGAGTTTGGGTTACCTGTGGTTCGTGGGACCATTTACCTCTGTCGCTCTTTTCCGTCGATGATACATGTATGTACCATAGATTTGGGGGGGGGCTTCTCCCTTCCTTACTTCAAATTCATGTCATGCCTTAATTCAGAACCATTTGTTGCATTTTCCTTAATTTAAAATTTGACTCAATGGGACTAATGTTTGGCTAATCCATTGTCGGTGTTACAAACTAAGTAAACCTAAGTATTTTTTTGGCAGTAGCAAAATAATTAGAAACCCGCTCATATTTTAAAGTTGATAACGAGAGAATATCTGAAAATTGAAGAACTTACTAAGTCAAATAGAGTAATCGCCAATTGTCGAGAAGAAAAATAAATGCTGTTTAAATAATGCGGTTGACAAAAAAGTAAACACTACCTGGTTATGCTAATTACCTAGTGTCTTTGTTTACTTGATGGCGGCGCTAAAGTGCCTGTTTTTGTACGTCAAAGATTCGAGTTCAGTTCCAGGTATTACACAAAAATGGAAGGCACTTGTTCGTTTAAGTCCTTTGTTGGTGGAGTTTGTGGTTATGACATTTCGTGCACAAAGGACATCTCTAATCACAAATCTGTCTTGAAATTTACGGACCTGAAGATGTGATCGAACTTATTTTATGTAGAGCAGCGTTGTTTGCTTGAAATGTAAAGGAAGTAGTTGTAAACTAAAGTTGTCGAATTAAGTTCAGTGGTGGATCTAGGGAAGCGGCCCCTTTCCATCCCTTTTTTGGCGAAGAAAAAGTCTCGAGGGACCGAACTTTTTTCAGAACCATTTTCACTCCCCCTCCCACCCCCTCTCCTTATGAGCAAGCTGGATCCGCAACTGGAAATTTATAGTGAAAAAGAGATCACATGCATGATGCTATCCACAAGAAGCCCTGGTACACCCATCTTTCAGGGGCAGCTCCATCAAGTAGACGGCACCTCGACTCGTATGGTAAGAAGGTAAATTGAGGAAACGAGAAAAAAGCATCCAATATGAATATTGAATATGGAAAGCAAGGCTGGGGAGAGGAGTTAAAAATCGTTGCTCGCAAAAGGCTATTGCTACCAATTAATATATTTTAGAACATATTAGTAACGAAGAAAATTAAATGGTGCTGAAATATATTTCTAAACAGTTATTTTGTTTACTTGCAAAAGTGTTTCAATTTAATTGCCTTATCCGCACCCCTACCCCCTTAAATGCAAACAAAACTGCATTGCGTGACATAACTGAAAAAAGACTGAAAACAAACGTCCGACAGGTTTGTTTGTACTTCAAAGTAACATTTCAAATCTTTTAGCGCACTACAAAACCGAGGAACGCTCCAAAAAGTAATTAGCCCTTTCAATAGATGCCGTGATACTGAAAAGTGTCGAAAGTTTAACAAAGATTGGCTGACCCGACCGTTTAATATTATGTTGTTGTCATCCGACGTTTATCGGACGTTGTAAACAAGACTAAAGGACATACGATGAACGGTGAAAAAATGCAAGAAAATGATCTCTGGATAAGTCTTCTACAACAAATAAGGTAAGAAAATTTCAAAACATTTTTTCCATGTGGCTACTTTAACCTTATTTGTGTTAAGACGTCGTGGAAACTGAAATGTTTGTGTGACCCGCAAATTGATAGTTGACCTCGTAAGGTCAAATAACTCTAATTTTAACGAAGTTTGAAATGCTCTAGCGTTCGCTCTGAATTATTTGCCCAAAGAAATTTTTACGGCAAGCTTGAGATCATCTTTTTACTTTTAAAGAAGTAAAATATATGTCTTCGAAATAAAATTTTTTTGCAAGCAAAGAACAACAAAATAATTCCCTAAATCTCTCTACTAGATATTTAAATATTGCAAAATATGATTTTCGTGTTTTAAATGCCGTAGCGTTACTTGTTTTTGCAAGCGAGACTGTCAAAGTTGTGCAATAATTTTCCACCTCAAATGGCGATTTTAACGGACTTTCGTTTTTTGAATTTTTCTTTTAAACAAAAAGATATTTGGCCGAAAAAAGTATCAAGTGATTTTTGTTATACCTTAATCTATCTAACTTTAAAATATGAAAGAAATCGAATTTTTATTACTTGCCAAAAAAATTCAAATTTGTCTGATTTTTACGGACAGGCGTCCTAAAATGCTTTTTAGTTAGACGTCTAGTTAGTTACATGTAGTTAGTGATGGTTAGTAAGTTTAGTAATCTGACAGGTGTATCGAGCCACTTTGCAGCACTGCCGGCGGGTGGCATCTCAGTAAAAGGTAAGAACTTTCCAAACTTATTTTTTTCTTAGCGTTATTGTCGCAAGCCAGGACAATATGTAATTTCTGACGTAGGAACGAATTAGTCAGAAATTATTATTCTGACGGCACGGCACGGTATAGAGGCTTGCTTTTCCTCAAGGGACAGCTCAGGACTATTTAAGAGTTTGGCGGGAGATATTTATCATTCTACGTCGGTCAGTCTTCTGCAACGTTATCTTTTTTTCCGTGTTGCCGTGTTCAGTCTTTCAAATAGGTTAGATAATGTAATGTAGAAAAGTATCTGGAAATGTTATCATTTGTCAGTTGTACCTTTGCGGGTCCTTTGCCTTCGAGGTCCAGGTAAAAGTGCTTCGTGTAATCGCGGCTAATATATCAGTATACATCACATGTACTTAATTCAGAAGGTCACATAGTAAACATATCTTTCATATATATCTGGAATAGTCAACAACAATTCAAACAGGGACTCGGCATATTTTGAGACCTTAGAAGTTAATCACGATTTTTTTTAACACGCATGAGTTCAACATATAGTGCCTGTGCCCGGCTGATGGTAAGAATCATACGCTAAGCACTGATCAGTGTGCGTAAGCTTCCCGTAGACACGGCTTATTCGCTACTTTGTGAAACGAAACGAAACGAAACGAAACGAAATTATACCAAATGAATGCATCGCCAGTAGGTCTGTTATTGTAAGCCGTTCGCTTATCGGTCAGCATTTACCTACATAAGGATTAGGCGCGGGCGTGGGTGGTATTCGGGTGAGTCGGCCATCGTGTTTGACTGGTCGGACGTTGTTCATTAAAGTCTACATTTGTGAACCATGTATCGGGTCCTGGTGTGTCGATCTTAATTACTGGCGCATGACAATGAACAAAAATGTCTTTATGTACTGTTTAAAAAACGAGCAGTAGTGTTTTAAACATAGGCGGACGGGGGTGAAGGGCTGGTGGAGACTGCAGCCCCCAGTCGTAAAAAATATAGTATTAGGCCGGTTCTCACTAGGACTCTTAAGTGCACTTGAAGTGCACTTGGTACATACTTGTAGTGTGAATTTCTTTCCGTGAGAGCGTTTTCTAAGTCTGACTTACGTTTTAACAGAAGCACTTATCTGATTTATTTACACGTTTAAATTTCTTTGTAAAACGTGTCAAAGAGGTAAAAATTAATGAATGAAAGGAACGTGCTGTTGGTTTGCGCGGAATCACCCAAGTGTAGCTCGCATACTTGGAGTGTGAACGTTTTAATGACCGCCCTTTTTGGCTTCCTTGTTGCCCTGGCGACAAACGTAAAACAAAAGGATCCAAGTGCACTTGAAAGTAAGGTCTACCCTCTTACTTGGGAGCGCACTTGACCAATGAAAGTACAGCCTTGCAGCTAAAAGCACGTGGGCGCGCAACTTTAAATTTCACGGGAACGAGCTCTCTGCGTTTTGGTTTACGATTCTGCCTTCAAAAAGACTCTCAAGTTTTACTTTAGCTGTGGTATTTGAAGGCTTATTTCAAGCCGACTTAGTGTAAAAAATTCTATGTCGAAAAAAAAAAGATTGTAGTCTAATTCTCAGACTTTGCAAATCAAAAACACTACTGTCATGCACGTATTCAATACTCATGAGATACAAAAGCATGTGGTAGAGAACGAGTAGAAATAAGCAGCTTACATCTCTGAACCACTCGCTTATCTAGCAATTTACACGAGGGCACTGGGCAAAGGAGAGAACGGAAATCCCGTGTTTCCTGTCAACCGTCAATATAGCTGTCATGCTTCCTCTAACAAGTTCTCTCGTATTGTTACAAAAGTTCGTGACCAAAGCAAAGAATTGCTTGAAAGACTTGCCGTCATACAGTACAAAGTCACAGGTAAAGCCAAGGAACTTTGTTGAAGAAAGACCCATGGCAATGCCAAAAAATATAAAGTAAGGTTATATCCGGACCAATCCAAGTGTGCTTTCTAAAATAAAGATGCATGCCAAGGAAAGTGCACCTAAACATGTGATTACTAAAGTACAATCAGAGGCTGGTGATGCAATGCCCAATCTGTGTCTGATATTCCTCGAAACAGAAAACAAGTTTAAAACCAGGCCAGAAAAATCCCAAATCGCATTCGCTGACATAGCACTGGACCCCAGAAAGCAGCGGATTTTATCCCATTGACTGTAAAACTACAAACTAGTGATTTTGTAAAAGATGTTTCATTTGATTTGCGCTATGTAAAAGGAAAAGACGCCTTATCAAAATTTCAATGCGGCATCGACGTGACTACAGTCCACAGTTGTACCTTTCCATTTAACAACGTTAACACTCGCTCACCCCATGTTTGTTCTTCGCGAAGCGCGTGACAAGCATCCCACCACTTTAGCCGGTTCCATGACAAGTACTAAGCTGGCAATCTTTAAGCGGAAAGGCGTAACTACCCTTACGCACGGAACAGATGAAAAAACGCCCTTGGAAATGGGAATTGAGAAGGTTTTTCCAATTGAAGGTACCAGTTCCAGTGACACAAATGTCCACCTTCGATGGTTTGACCACGTCAAAACGGACATGTCCATGAAATTAACATCAGTGAAGGTTGATCCGTCAAAACAGAAGGAAATAATAGTTATACGCGAATCAATTGGTACAGAACACCATGGCAAGCGTATTAACGGCGTTGTACAGCAGTGGCCAAAGAGTTTAATTCATGGTTGCACTCCAGTGAAGGCCGCCTTCGTCCATTAACTGAGACCATACGAAAACGCATGCTTAGACCAGTTCGAGTGGCTGCAAGTCTAGGAAACCCACCCAACAAATGGCAGAATCAAAGAACTGAGAATATAAACAATGTCATCAAGGAAGAAATCAATCGACAGTTGACCGATCAAGTAACTATACACAAACTGATAGAAACTCGTGTCATACAACCTCACTTGGACGAGCTGGTGAAGGCCATCTACTCAATGGGAGAATACCGTCTATTGGACGAGTACATCATACATACATAAGCTCACATACATACTTTATTGACTTTCCTAAATGTGCTTTTCAAAGACAATATTAACTAAGATTATGTTTATATACACTATTGACTACTAATTACAATAAAAATAATAATAATAATAATAATAATAATAATAATAATAATAATAAAAATAATAATAATAGCAGCTCAAGACCAGGCAATAAATACCAGAAACTACCAGAAAGTAATATGTGGCCAGCAAGTGGACAGCAAATGCAGAATGTGTTCGCAACATGAAGAGACAGTGGACCATACTGTATATGGATGTGAGGTATTAGCCAAAACAGAGTACATCTCCAGACACAATAATGCTGCAGCATATCTCCATTGGAGCATCTGTAAAGATCATGATATAGAGATTACACACAAATGGTACGAACACGAGCCAGAGACCGTGGTGCACAATAAAGATAACAACATCACCATCATGTGGGACATGCCAGTCAATACTGATAGAACTATAACAGCGAACAGACCAGACATCATCGTTAAAGATTCAGTGAATTCCACCTGCAAACTGATTGATATGACTGTTCCATCAAATAGAAATATCGCACTGAAGGAAACTGAAAAAAAAGCAAGTACAAAGACCTAGAACTAGAAATACAGAGAATGTGGCATATGAAAACCGAAGTGATCCCTGTGGTTGTTGGTGCGCTTGGTACAGTGAAGAAGGGTATGGTAGAAAACATCAACAAAGTATCAGAGAGAGCTACTATGACAGAGATTCAAAAGATCTGCATGCTGGGATCTGCACGAATCCTCAGAAAGGTGCTCAGTGTATGAACAGAATGATTGACTTGAGTGACTGACGCTATAGGTGCATGGTTTGCGCCCGGCTGATGCACAAAAAGAACACCAGCAAAGACTGTGATAAAATAGAGAATAATAATAATGCAATAAGCAACAAGCTAGGAAAGATGATCAAAGCCAATCTCCCCCAGCAGCTCGGAGGAAAGCTGCAGCAACAGAAGAAGCCCAGGAGGGGTAGTAACAACGTCAGACAGGTGCCAATTCAAACAGAGATAGGTACTTCTGATCTAATTGCACCGAAGCCAACTCGATATCTCAACTCGACTCAACCTCAACGCAACCTCAACTCGAGCCAACTCGACTCAAAACGTCGAGCCTACGTTCCTCGTGAACCTTCGTGATGTCGTACGGCGCACGACATCGCGATGCTTCACGAGGAGCGTTACTGCTTCCGAAAGAAGACGAACAAAGAAAGAAGACAATGGTACCCACCCACACGAGAAAGACCAAACGTTTCTACTGCGTGGATTCGAAGTGCATCCTTGGAAGGCATCCGTATTTCTGAAGAGGATTAATGAAAGTTACTTCCGAAGTTCAGGAGCGCTTGAAACATAGCTACAAGGATCTCCTTTATGCGATGCTTCGATATAGAACCGAAGGAAATTAAACATTTATATTTATCTTGTAAGTATAAATGGGAGTTGACTTAATAAGGATGCTATTTTTAGCGACTTCGGTTCCATGTAGTAGTATAGGGCGTTGGGGGTTCGGGACCACCTGAAATAAGCTGCCAAACGCCCGAGTAACCGGCTCCTGCGGACTCATTGCATTCGTCCTGGGAGCCGGTAACTCGGGCGTTTGGCAGCTTATTTTAGGTGGTCCCGAACGCCCCAACGCCCTATACTACTATTCTGTTTGCATATGCTGATCCGGTACGAGACCACCACCCCCAGGGAGGCATTACCAATTGGAGAAATCTCACACCCTGTATATACCCACCCACATGGCAATGGCACAGCAGATCGATATGAACATGGCGGCTCAAGGTCTTGACTTTAACCCAAGGAACCAAGACTACTTCGGTGATTGGTTGCATGGCTACAAGATGAACGTCCTTGACGACTACCAAATCAAGGACCTCAATTCATTCTTCATAGCTAATAGGGCGGCTATTATCAAGACAATAGCACGCGAAGTTACAGAGCTTGGTGGAGTGAAGGTCACTTTGTCATTCGATGTTCACTTTTCAATGGAAGGCGATGACAATCGAGAAATTGATCACTTCTTTTGGAACGTTAACCCACTGATTGTAACACATATCTATCAGCTGCGAGAGGAGGGCATCCTGGAAGGCATTGTCAATGGTTTTAAGGAAGAGATTGCCAGATGGCAGCAGATGGGTTCTGGCTGGGTGATTGATAAAATCAAAACTGTTTACATTGAGTTCGGGATGTATCAACCACTACGAGGTGGTACATTTATCCCAACCCCATCAAAACTCAGGTCAAAGCAGGCTATCATCAATGTAAAGAACAGAGACAACAGGTGTCTCCGCTGGGCACTGCGGTCGGCATTGTTCCCTGCCGAGGCACACTCAGACCGGCCAGGTAGTTATTCCGTTGATGATGGTCTAGACTTCACTGGAATCGATTTTCCAACACCATTGAGCCAGATATCTAAAGTTGAGCGCCAAAACAACCTTCCAATCAACATTTATGGATACCAGAACAACAAGGTGGTTATAATCAGAGTCAGTGAGCTTGAGGACCCCAATCTGCGAAGGATCAATCTGATGATGTTCACAAACAGGCACACCCCACATTACTGCTATATCAAGAGCATGAGCAGGCTCCTACACAGTGAGTACAACGCAAGGCGACGTATGCATCACTGTGACAGGTGTCTCCAAGCCTTTTCTTCAGAACGGGTTCTCACTGACCATCTATTCTACTGCAGGGGGGTCAAAGGCAGGCCGGTACGAGCTGAAATGCCAAAAGAAGGCGAAAACTTCCTTCACTTCGAGAACTTACAGAACCAGATGAAGAAGCCTTGGGTTATCTATGCCGACTTCGAAAGCATAGTCAAAAAAGTCCACGGTTGCACACCAGACCCATCACAGAGCAGTACCACTGAAACATCCGTACATAAACCCTGCGGGTTCTGCATGTTAGCCGTTCGCTCTGATGGAGAGACAAAGGGTCCTTACCTATACAGAGGAGAGGACTCGGTGCCACTCTTTCTTAACAGCTTACAGCAGTTGGAAGGAGAGATCAGAGATGAGCTGCAACGCAAGGAACCACTCTCCATGACAAGAGCAGACAGGGCAGATTTCAACCGTGCAACAGATTGCCACATCTGTGACAAGTCTCTTATCAAGGAGAACCACAGGGATGCCATTGCGGTCTATGACCCAAACACCGGAGAACACGCGGGCTTCGTTCATCGCCACACCAACAAATGCTACCAAAAGGCATTCAAAATTTACATACAGGGCGAGGATGGCGAATTGGAAGAGTTCCCATTTGTCGGGCCAAGAAACCAAAGGCAGGCCCCCACTGAGAATTTATTCCAGCAGACCGATTGTCTCTTCTGTGGAGAGCCACTTATCCAAGGCTCTGTTCGAGACGCAGTCAGAGATCATTGCCACATCACAGGCAAATATCGGGGTGCGGCTCACAGTGCTTGCAACATCAACTATTTCCGTACCAACCCGAAAACGGAAATAATTCCAGTAATCTTTCACAACTTGAAGGGTTACGACGGCAGACTACGAGAAGAACCCATTCAAACGCGAGCTTATTTTACAAAAATGTGTCTACCCATATGAGCACATGGACTCGTGGACCCGCTTCGATAAGACAACATTACCACCCAAGGATGCCTTCTACAGTGAGCTCAAGAAGGAAGGCATCTCCGATAAAGACTACGCCCATGCGCAAAAAGTGTGGGAGGTATTCGGTTGCAAGACACTCGGAGATTACCACGATCTCTACCTTTGCACAGATGTGCTTCTTCTGGCTGATGTTTTCGAGAACTTCCGAAAAACATGTCTGAACCACTACAAGCTTGACCCGGCACACTACTATACAAGCCTGGGCCTTTCCTGGGACGCCCTTCTCAAGTATACGGGCGTCAACCTGGAGCTGCTTACAGACGTCAACATGCACCTCTTTGTTGAAAGAGGCTTACGGGGTGGTATATCCATGGAGAGCAGACGCCACTGCAAGGCCAACAATAAATATCTTCGCGACTACAATGCCAATGAAGAGCCAAGCTACATCATGTATCTCGACGCGAACAATCTCTACGGTTGGGCCATGAGTCAGCCTCTCCCAGTTGGCAAGTTCGCATGGTGCCCTGTCTTGCCAACAGTTCACCAGATCAGGAAGTGGAGGTCAAACAGAAAGATCGGTTACATTCTCGAGGTTGACCTTGAGTACCCAGAGGAGCTTCACGATGAGCACAACGCTTATCCTCTAGCCCCAGAAAAGCAAGTCGTCCCAAAGGAATGGATGTCACCTTATCAAAGGGCCTTGGTAGAGGGGCAGCCAGAGGACAAGACACAGAAGCTGCTCCTTACACTACGCGATAAATCCCGGTACGTGTCGCATTACAGGGCACTCCAGCAGTACCTGGATCTTGGAATGAAGTTGAGGAAAATCCACAAAATCCTCAAGTTTGAGCAGAGGGCGTGGATGGAGCCATACATCTCCCTGAACACCGAGCTCAGGAAGAAGGCTACTTCCGACTTTGAGAAGAACTTCTTCAAGCTCATGAACAACTCCGTCTTCGGTAAGACAATGGAGAACCTCAGAAATCGAATCGACATGAAGCTTGCCCGACCGCACGAGCAAGACAAGATTAGAAAGCTTATCGCAAGCCCACTGTTTACTAGAGCAGCGATCTTTGGAAGCAATCTGGCGGGGATCCAGATGCAGAGGGACAAAATCCTCTTCAACCGCCCAGTTTACACAGGCATGTGCATCCTTGATCTATCTAAAACACTGATGTATGACTTCTATTATAAACATCTCAAGCTTAAATACGGCCCGCGAGTTGACCTACTCTACACAGACACAGACTCTCTGCTCCTCGAGATCAAGACGGATGATGTCTATAAAGACATGGAGAACCTTTTGGATGAACTCTACGACACCAGTGATTATCCCAAGGACCATCCACTCCACAGTCAGCTTAACAAGAAGGTCATCGGCAAGATGAAGGACGAGTGCGCGGGTAAGCCGATCTCGGAGACTGTGTGTCTTCGCTCGAAGATGTACTCCATCCTTCTGGATGACGACAAAAACATCAAGAAAGCAAAGGGCACCACCAAGGTTGTCACAAAGAAAGAGATCACCCACCAGAATTACAAGGACGCCCTCTTCGACAGGATAACCTTCAAGCACGGGATGGACAGGCTCAGAAGTAAAGGCCACCAAATCTTCGGTGAGCACATCACCAAGACAACACTTTCCCCCTTTGACTCCAAGCGCTGGATTAAGGAGGATGGTGTCCATACGCTGGCATACGGACACAAAGACATACCTAACCCGCGCTAGAGCCCAGCTGGGGGCAACTGAGTGCCAGGCGGCACAATCATCAACTCCTCACGAACAAACCCTCTCTTGGGTCCATCGTAGAGATAATAAACCACTGGTTCATTCGGCTTGGTGACAACTCTCTCAACGTTAAAGACCTTCAAAGACCAGATCGGATCGGTCGCACGCCTCCCACCCCCTTCTAGCTCGCCAGGCTGGTACAAATATCTCACACTCACCCGGGGAGGGAGCGTCTTCTCATTCACCCCAACAGGCCTAGCATATGGAGTCGAGGGCTTGGAAGATATTGCTTTCTCTTTGATCGCTTTCACAGGCTTCTTGCCAGTGAGTCTTGTTACTTCATTGTTTAAGGCTGAGACAACCTCTGGCAGTCTTTTCACCCAAGCAGTCGAACGGCCAGAGGGCATATTCATTTCAACGGCATACTGATAACCAAACAGTCTTTCAGCCAGGGCGCGATTGAATCTCTCCACAATTGCTTGGTCTCTGTGGATATCAACCCGCCCGCGACGAATGGTCGTTTTGTTGTTTTCCATGGTCTTTGTCACAGCCCCCATAAACTCTTTCCCAGGGTCAACTTGCAAGAGTTGAGGCCATTTCAAAGGCCCGCGTCTGTAAATCTTCTGAAATGCCCTTGAGACTTCTTCAGACTCTTTCGAAGTCAGGGGCTCTGTTGCTTTGTAACGGCTAGCTACATCAACAAGGGTTAATGCGTATTTGTAAACCTTTCTCCCGTGAGGAAGTTTGTCGTGGGGCAGGAAGAGAAGATCTGCTTGATGCACTGCATTGGGTGATGATACATCAAACTTGGGCCGAGGGATATGGCGTGGCGCTGGGAGGTAAACTTGCCAAAGGGCTTGTTTGACCAGCCATTTCTTTGCGTCATCAGAGACCTTGGCCGCAGCAGCTAGCTTTTTCACAGCGGCAAGACCTTTCCAATACCCTTTCGGACTGTAATAGATCTTTGAGAGTTTCGCCTCCATAGAGGGTGCGTGTGGTATATACATGTATTGTGTTGTTTTGTTTACAGAAAGCGATAAGCCGCATACCCACCCGCAAGCAGGGTGCCTCCAATGAACACAAGTTCACCATTCTGCTGTTGTGGGCTGGGTTTGTAGAAGTCCGAGAACTGAGGCTCTTTGTAGTCTTTGATTTGTTTATCTGGTTGTGTTTGGTGCATCTGGTTATACAAGACAAGGGCTTGGTCGGTGGTTTGGAAGTTTTTGCTAGCTTGGTGTTTAATCCGATCGTTGGCTGCAATCCAGTCGAGGAGCTTGGTCCTTCTGGTATTTGGCGTAAGCCGCTTGGTATTGTTCAAGGGCTTTGTCATGTCGGATTTTCTCATCCATTGCTGCCTTTCCGTTATCACCAGACAGATATTTCGCGAGATAATTGCCGCCAGTGAAAGCGGCCGCATTAAGAACAGCGCCAAGGGCCATTATTGCAATCGAGGCCATTGTGGTCGTGTGTATACATATGGTTTTTACATGTTGTCTGGGAGGATTTTCTGGTCCTCGAGATATTTCTTCAGCGCGATGCTGCCAGCCATGACGGCTGTGAACTTGACGTAGTTCATTAAGCTTGCACTGGGGTCGGCAGTGAAGTTTTCTTTAATGGTCTTTTTCCCAATCCAACCAATACCGGCGACAAGGCCAGTGATTGTTGCGGCGTCGAGGATAGACTTCACAAGCTTGTTGTCAGACATGGTTTGTGTGCAGTATACATATGATTTTTTATTTTTCTGACAGAACCTTTTGTGGCTTTGTCGTCTCGTTCAATCTCAAACCGCGCCCTGTAGGCCCTTGTTATGGAGGACTCGGGCCTCGTCATATAGGACTCTGGCCTTGTCATAGAGGTCTTCGGCCTCGCTATAGTAGCCTTGGGCTATTTCATAGGTGCGATTACCCTCATACCCTCGGGCCTTGTCATAGAGAACTCGGGCCTTGGCCTCTAGGACTCGGGCCTCGGCCTCTAGGGCATCGGCCTTGTACTCTCGAGTCCATAGGACATCTGGGTCCTCATGCTTGGACTCAAACTCGGCCTCAGGCTCGGCCTCAGGCTCGGCCTCAGGCTCGGCCTCAGGCTCGGCCTCAGGCTCGGCCTCAGGCTCGGGCTCGTTGTTCCTGTTCCTTAACAAGAAGTAAACTGCTTCAAAGGCGTTCACGTTTAATTCAGTCAATAAAAAAAGCGCGCCTCCGACTGCAGCAGCATTCACCAAAGCCTGGAAAAGATTCATGGTCAGTATATATATGATTTTTCATTTTTATTCCATTTTTTTGATTCCTTGTCTTACCGGAATTCGAGATGGGGGTGGTACAGCGGGTGTGGCTGCTGGTGGTGTGTTTGCTGGTGTTGCTGGTGTTGCTGATGTGTTAGATTTGCATCCAAGCCTTTGCATTATGGCTTTGCGTTGGTAATAAACACCAGCAAGAGAGACAGCCAACCCTCCAAACCCCAGAATATGAAAGATTGAGTTGCTGTTGCTGTCACCTGTTGTGTCACTTGTTGCACCACTTGTTGCAGAATTGTTTTCACTTGTTGAGGGTGCAGGCTTTTGTGATTCGGCCTTTTTCTTTGCTTCACGGGCCAGGCGGTTGCGTTCTGCTAGCCTTTTACCAGAAGCAACGCGGCCGGGGTTCTTTTCTGTTGCAGGCTTTGTTTTCGGGGCCTCTGAGGTAACACGTGCAGGTGTTGGAGTTGGAGTTTGAGTTTCTTCAGGGATCGTCTCGAGTGGTGTGGCCATAGTGGGTATATATATATGATTTTATTTTTTACAAGATGTGTTAAGTGTGCTAACAGGTTGCTGTCAGGTTCCAGCCAGGTTCCTTCAAGGTTCCTGCGAGGTCAACACAGGTCCCAGCCCAACTTCATCAAAGCCCTCAAGTGGATAGCCTTCACTGTCTCTGGTTGGATGTGTGGGTTGGGGGTCCAATTCTATCAAGTCAGGCTCTCGTTCAAACTTGATGTGTTTTGTTGTAATGAGAGCAGCATTGGCAAGCGCCAGCAATCGTCCGCATCGCATGGCAAGTCCCCCAGCAAGATTTGTCAGCGCCTGGTTGATGATGTAGTCGTTCTTGAGTTCTTGCTGAAACTCCTTGACATCCTCAATCGGGACCACCAGGCCAACGCCTTTGGTCACGAGCATGATGGCGGAATCAACTAGGGATTCGGTTGTCTTGTTGCCGACGTAGGCCTCGTACCTTTTGCAGTATTTGTCAACGTCCTTGTCTGACAACCGCTTGACATGATCGTGTGTGAGCTGCACGCCGATAGCTTCTTTGGCCTTGCCAGTTGAAACAAGGATTGCCAGCGTCTCACGTTTGGCAGGAATGCTATTGTCACCAACTATCCCTGTGGGAGGTGCGGTACCAGGGGTGGCCTCCAGCATCTGTATTACTTCGTTCAAGGCGACCTGGTCTTCAGCTGCTTGTGCCATCATCAGGGTATATATATGTGTTTTTATTTTTCAATAATTCTCTTGATGTCGGGCAAAAGGGTTTCAAGCTCACGTATAAGCCCAGCTACGGTGTCTGGCATAGAATTTAACCGCAAGGGATATCTGTTAAGAAGCATGAGGCGCAGATCTTCCTCACCAGCGGCTTTGATAATTTTGTTTTGCGCATCAAGTGTGTGTTTGTGCAATTCATCCAAAAGCTGTGAAAGCACAGTGAGCTTGTGTAGACTGGTTGGCGCATTCATGGTCATGGTATATATGTACTGTATATATTTGTGTGGCTGTATATATGTGTGTTTAAACTTTGTACTCAATTCCATACGGGTGCCTCAAAGAGAAAACCAGGTGGGAGAACTTGCGGGATTTGAGCCTTGCAATAAGCTCTTTGTACTCCTCATGGGAGAGCTCGCCGGCATAGTCTTCGAAGATGGCCTTGGTGGTCTTGCTGGAGGGTGTGTAAAAGAGCACGATGGCTGCAATGTTATCACGATATGGCTTAGCAATGCTGGTGATCTGCTGAGTCAAGACCCACACGGATATGCCGTCATGCCTTGCGCTGAACCCCAGATTGACCAGCTGACTCGTGCGGCCTTTGACATCTTTGGAGGCGGCGCAGTCATCGAGAATGAATAAAGTGTTGGTGCATGTGAAAAAGAAGCTCGCCAGCTTCAACCAGTCTTCGATCTCATGTTGTTGGCAGACAATCACTAAGATGTGCGGATCACGGTCCACGAAGCCATCGTATGTCTTGTTCTTGACAAATGTGGGACAGAATAAAACGATGTAATCAAAAGAACCCCTAAAGGGCCCCCCCGGCTAGGTTGATGTTGAACACAAGTGCAAGTGAGCCGGACACAATGACATCGTGCTCGCCCAGCTTGGGCACCGAGACGTACAGTGTCTCACCGGGATTGGCCTCAGAAGGGTTGAATGTGATGCGCTTGACGGTTCGCTCTGCCTTCATGGCGCCCAGTGTCTTTTCACTGTGAGATGGAAGTAGATTCGGTTGCACAGCCATGGTATATATTTGTGTTTTTAAAATTTATATTTATATATCATCATGCCAACAGGCGGCGAAGTCGAAGTCAATCCAACTGAGACAACCAGTCACACCCAAGACACAGGGGATGCTGATGCTGATGCTGCTATTGAGGCCAGGTTGGCTCAAATGACAGAAGAAGACTGGCAACAAGAAGTCCAACAATGGGCCCAGGACCAAGACACCGACCCCAACACCACGCAACCCTTTGTACCAGGCGGTACATCCACCCCTCGTCCTGTTGACGAGCATATTGAAATGCAAACAATGCCTCACGAACAAAGTGGGCTGCCAGATGATTCTTTAACCGCCCCTCTGCTTGGAGACTTCTCAGAAGATTTTGCTGGTAGAGCTAGGGACAAAATCCGAAAACTATATCCAAGAGCTGATTTTTCCAAAATAGACCCAATTAACCTCGCTAAAAGAGGTGAAAATAAAAACAAAATTGTTTCTTTTGGCTTAAAAGGGGGCGAGACTGTGGTTTTTAATAAAGATGAGAGCCTTCGTAAAGCCTTCGCAAACAAGTTCCAAAAAGCTCTTGGCCCAAGCGCTGAAGAGCTTCTCCCTGAAGTCAATGCATCAATAAGGGAAGAAAGACAAAGATTGAAGGAGGCAGAAAAACAACGGAAGGAGAATGACAGGGTTGCTTTGGAACTACAACAAGCACAAAATGAGGAGCAAAACCTCAGAAACCGAATCGAGCAAGAACAAGCAAGGATTGACGCTCTGGAGCAGGAACACGGTTCAAGCGTTGAAAATCAAGCCGAGATAGACCGCCTAAAACGGGTGAAAAAGAATCTTCAAGGCGATCTTGAAAACCAGAAAAAAGAATTAGGGGCCCTGCAAAAAATACAAAAAAACGAGGCCAAGAACAGGCAAAGGCGGACAAAATCAGAACCCGCCTTTCTGCTATGGTGAAGGAAAGAAATGAAGTTGAAGCAGGGCTAAACTCAACTAAACCCCTTGATGAGTTAAACGAAAGAGAAGTCGAGCTTGAACGGCAGAACGCTGAAGACAAGCGCGTGATTGAGGATGAGAACACTTCTCCCTCTGAAAGAGAAGCCGCGGAAGCCCGGGTTGCTGAGCGAGAAGAAGAGCTGGGAAGGCTCAGACCACAGGTTGAGGTGCGGGAACAAGCCCTGTCTTTGAGAGAGAGGGTCAGAGAAATCTTCAAGAAATACGGATGGACCCTGCAAGCGATTGTTCTGGCAGCTGGCATCACCATCAGCGCTGCTGTACTCGCCACCTTGAACGGCCTGGCAAAGGCCACCAAGGCTATTGGAAATGGGCTTAAAGAGCTTGACAAAAAGGCAGCCAACGCCCTGCCTGGCCTCATTGGCTCAATTGTGAGCTTCATCTTCAAAGCGGCTGGGTCGGTCATCTCCTTTCTGGGTGAGCACGCCTGGTTGCTCATCCTTGCCGTGGTGGCCTTCCTTGTTGAAAGGATCACCAAGCGTGCGAAGTCTTGAACACTTATCTCAACCAAACGAAAATGCCTGCCAAAGCAAGCGCACCAACAGCAATGAGTGCCTTGTTTACGTGATGTGAGTCGGGCTGTGGTGTGGGTGTGGGTGCGGGTGTGGGTGTTGGTGTGGGTGTTGGGGCTGGTTGTGTTGTGGTCATTGGTTTGGGCGCGATGCCCTGTGCCTGTGTAGCCTGTTTATGTATCGGGTTTGATGGGTGACTGTTTGGTGGATTAATATTTGTCGGTCCACCGTCCATGAGGCGAAGTGAGGCTTTTTTTGTGCCCAGATTAACATCATTGTTCACGCCAAGCTTCATTCCTTGCGTTGCCTCCTGTAGATTGTTGTTATACCCGATCACGCTCTCTGTGTTGATAATCATGTGTGATGGCATGAGCCAGCTTCCGGGTGCTGTCGCAAAGTCTAAGCGCACTTTCGTTGCTTGGATGGCAAGCTGGTAACGCTGTACGCTTGTTGCGATGTCGTTCAGTATTATGGCCTCCTCTAGATGGGTGAGGAAGACTCTCTGCATTTCGAACGCCAGGCCTCCTCTTCCAATGATGCTGCTGCGGGTTTTGGCTTGTGAACCAA
This sequence comes from Dendrophyllia cribrosa, assembly GCA_024195265.1. Taxonomy (NCBI): domain Eukaryota; kingdom Metazoa; phylum Cnidaria; class Anthozoa; order Scleractinia; family Dendrophylliidae; genus Dendrophyllia; species Dendrophyllia cribrosa. Next base: position 21,308,435 of record JAJLRJ010000003.1, on the reverse strand, counting down.
GAATGCAGTACACAAAGGCCTCGATTGATTGGTTCATGCGCGCGAGCCCTGGCTGTGTTAGCCCCTGTGCGTAATTTGGCACAAAGTGCTCGAACTGGGTGTCCGCCCCTTGATCGTTGCGAACGAAAGATATTCCATTGGCGCGAAAGTTGGGGTCTTTTCTGTCAGTCACGCGCTCATCATTGAATAGAGCTAGATCGGGGTCTGGATAGGTGTAATCGGTAGAAATGTTGCCACCACCGTATTCCCAAATGTAGACATTCCCAAGACCGTGGTTCTTGCCGTATGTGAAACGGAAGTCAGAACTGGGGTCGATGCCAAACTCTATGCAAATCTTCTTGTACGCGTCGATGTTATACTTGTTGTCTTTCTGGTTGAATGGAGGGTCGTCTGGCAAAGCACTCACGCTTTGTTCCCCGCCCATCTTGTAAAGAATTCGCCTTGTTGTGAAATAAACGTGAAACCGGTAAAACGACCGGAGCTGGGGGGTTAGGGATAGACTTGAGTTCTTATCGAAGAGAATGTCACGCGAGATTCCGCAGCCGGTTGTTGCACACCACAGGGCGAAGGAGAGTTGTTGTGGCCAAAAACTCATGTGCGGCCCGCCGAGCCATTCTCTTCCGTATTTCGCGGTTGTGAATGAAATCTGTGTGTCCCTAAAGATATTTCTGTATTTCGTTGTGAAATAATCAGTTGGCGTGACGTAAATCTTTTGCGACTCATCATTTAAGATTGCGCCAATCATCATGTCTTTGTCTATTGTGGTGGAGAAAGCAACAGCTGGGATTGACTTTTCTGGTTGCCCCAACGATAACTGATAAGGGAAACCACCGTCATAATGAAGGCCCAAAGCGTCTCTCATGGCTTGAGTCCAATCTTTGTGGGCTATTTCTGTAACGAGTGCAAATGAGCCTTGGCCCTCTTTGTAAAGCACTTCTCCTGTGGCTGTTTTGTGGTCGTCGCCAAACTCTACTTGCACTTCAAAGTGTGACATATCGACGTGCGGGAAACGCTTTTTGAAGTCTGAGATCGTCTTGGCCTCGGCCGCGGCAGAGAGCCTGGCAGCCTCCGGCGAACTCAACCAAGCCATTTCAGGATCTGTGTGTGGCTTTGGCTTTATATGGCTATAAAGTTTGGAGGCGAATAAAAAGGAGGCGGGGGCTCGTAATTGCGGCCGCCAATTTTTATACCAAGATTTGAATTAGAAAAAATTCCACCGGGCCGTCTGCCAAACATGATTGTATATAATTATAATTATAAAATGTTTATTATATACACAATGTTTTCCTGTGTATATATTTATGTTTTTCCAATAAACTTACATATACACACCATGGTTGTGCTTACAGTTACCACAACTTCGAACCCCTACACTCTGTACTTTGATCACGTGATCCAGAATGCACACTACATCCGCCTCCTGTCTGCCTCGTTTTACAATTCGTGGCATAACTTGGCAGAAAAAGTGAAAATAGCCGCAGTCCTTTCTGGTGATAACCCAAAGACTACCATCATTGACATTGGCCCTGGGTTTGTTACTCCTAATAGCCTTGCAGACATGATAAATGGTAAATTTAAAGTAAAGGGTATTGCTCTGCAGGCAAAACCATATGAACTTGGCGTTCTTTCTATTTTAAACCCAGGACAAAAATACATAATATGGGTTTCCCCAAATCTCTCAAGATTGTTTCATATAGACATAAAAACATATCCTAATTTTACCATAAAGGCTTTCAAACTTCCAGGCACATACTTTGTCTACTGCGATCTGCTTGACAAAGAACAGAACCTTCTCAATGGCAAACCTTCAAGCTTATTGGCTCGTTTTGATGTAACCGGAAAACCTTTTGAGAAGATCAACTACCAAGTGGCCCAACATGGCGGCTGGCATAGTGTCGATGGCTCTGGTAAACATGTAAATGACATCACACTGTCGATCAGAGATGAAAAGAGCAACCTCGTTGACTTCAAAGGCATGCCCTGGGAATTTGAAATTGAAATAAAATAAACTTATATATACTCGCATCTGTCATGGTTGTGTTGACATTTGTCACGACTTCGAACCCAGACACGGTGTACTTTGATCACGCACTTCCGATGCCCAATTACATCCGGCTCCTATCTGCCTCACTCACCAACTCGTGGTACAACTTGAAAGAAAGAGCGGTTATCTCAGCACCTGGCAGTAATGGAACGACTACTGAAGTATTCTTAATTCCAGGGTTTTACACAGTGGACAACTTTGTAAAAGATTTCATTGAGATAAAAAAGAATAGACCAGTTATTGATCTAACAGTTGATACACTCACAGCAGAAGGAATAACGTTAATTAAAAGTCCCAAAAATAATGCAACGTTTAGTAAAAATCTGACAGATTTTCTGGGTATAAGTGGTACACCGTTTCAGAGTGCAGTTGTCAAAGGGTTTACATCTCCAAGCACTTACTTTGTCCACTGCGACCTGGTTGACAAAGAACAGAACTTGCTAAATGGCAAACCTTCAAGTGTGTTGGCGCGCTTCGACATTCGTGGGAAACCATTTGAAAAGGTTCATTACCAACCAACACCACAGCATGTCTTGCGTGACACCTCGTCTGGCGAATTTGTTAACTCTATCACACTGTCTGTGCGGGATAAAGATGACAACCTCTTTGACTTCAATGGTAGGCCCTTAGAATTTGAAGTTGAGATAAATTAAAAAATCATATATATACCCACGACATGAGTTCTGGCAATGTGCTTCCATCGGCTCCCGAATACAGCGAGACACAACAGCTCTACCCTATGCATGAGATCACTCAAATTAATGCAGAAGACTTCCGGCTCAAAAAGATTTCTGACTTGCTGAAGGAGTTGTCTGACGAAGCCGAGCACTACAGGCAAGTCGCAAAGAAATATAAACGAACCCAATCATTGGTTCATTACTCGGCGGTTGGCCTTGGGTCGCTTTCTGTTGGGCTGTCATCAGGGGCCCTTGCCACTGCATTGACTGGGTTTGGCATTGTTGCAAGTCCAGCACTTGCCGGCGTTGCCACGCTTTGCGGGCTGTCATCAGTTGGCTTTACAGCTGTCAACAAGAGGCTAGAGCGGAAAGTGACTAAACATGAGAAGATCTATACACTGGCACTGCCTAAACGCAACACTGTCAATGAGCTTATCTCAAAAGCTCTGGAAGACAAGAGGATCAGTGATACAGAATTCACCATAATTACTCGTGAGGTGGAAAAATATCACGAACTCAAAGCTGCAATCAGGGATAGTGTTAAGGCATCAAAAAACGTTGCCACTCAAACACAATCACAAGACCTCGATAAATTCAAAAAAGAACTTCGCAAGGAAGTCAAACAAGAATTTCAAAAAAAGATACTTCTCGCCGCAGCATCCAAGTCCGATTTGAGAAACTAAACTCTGGATTTAACCTACAAATCTTGAGATATAAATCATTTGCGCCCAATTGAATACACAACACAGTGTATATCCATGGAGAAGTTCGCTAAACAACTGGCTGATGTTCGGTACTTGGACACTAAAGGTGAATACAAAGCCAAACTCGATGAGCTTGATAAATAATACAAATTTATCCTCCTGCGCTCACTCGACAACTACAACAAGGAAATACGGCGTTCAAACCTGACAGAACGCCTTCATCTCATCAAGGAGTGTATTTCTCCCGAGGCACAATACCATCACAACCCACACTTACCTTTCACCCTTTGGAATAAAAGGATAAAATTTTGCCAAAACTGCAAAGGCAAATTAAACCTCAGGATGTTTTCATCAGAACTTTGCTGTGAGGACTGCGGGCTCTTAGAGCCTCTGGTTGGTGTGACCTTCGATTATAACGGGCTCTATGGTGGTGATTACAAAATTACAAAAAAAAGAATGTCCACCAAACACTACAACTTCAAAAGCTATCTCAACAAACATCTGAAAATTTGTGAACCCAACGTCTGCTTGTCCTCCGAAGAAATACAACATGCAAACGAGGCATTCAAATTCATCGAAGAATATCTACCTGAAAGAATCTCTATGCTATTTGTAGCCTATAAAATCTTGGATGAAATTGTACAAAAATATTCACAACGGGTTATTGTCAATTACTTCTGGCTACAAGTTCCTCAAAAATCAATGCGTAAACATGAACAAAACTGGAAGATCATGCTTGAAAAGATGGGTCACGTTGTGTGACATTGCGTTACTTGTCACGCGTGACACATTGCGTGACAGGTCAAAAAAGGGGCAAAAACCCTTGCAGGGGGGTGCCGGTGGCAGTTCTTTGCCTAGCCTAGGCTAGGACTTTAACCGCTGACAAGGCGGTTGTCATTTCCACATTTTACCTCTGGGAGCGAGGGCGAGAACTCCTAGGAGAACTCTGTTTGGCACCCCCCTGGAACCAGTAGGACCAGAGCGGGCTCACCCGGGGGTACCGTCCACTGGAAGACATCCCCCTCTACTCTGTAATTCAACCATTCGCACAAGCCTTTAAACGGGATTCAGAAAGTTGGCCAGCTTTCACCTCCCTATACTAGACTTCACCAAAATCTGTTGAACTAAGAAATATATGTGGTGTTTCTTCTATTTATAGTGGTTAGTTCAACAATCCGCTTACTTGTGGTTTCGCTTTTGGTTAACACTGAGAAATTGAAGCAATACGCATGCGTATTGTTTCAATAAAAACCAAAAATACTTTATAAATAATCCAAAATACTTTATTCTACATGAGCCGAGATACTTTATTCTACATGAGCCAAGATACTTTATTCTACATGCGGTTTTGAGGCAATAAAGTCAAAATACTCTATTCTGGTACGAGCTAAAATCCTTTATGCTACATGAGACAAAATACTTTATTCTACATACGGTTTTGAGACAATAAAAACCAAAATACTTTATTCTTACCTTGTAAGATTGAGAAAACTGTCAGACAAATAACATATGAAGCTGTAGAATCCATCCTGGAAGTATTAGAGACTGAATCATCAGTTAAACAAGCCCAAAGAAGCACTTTCCTCTCGATCGTAGATCGATCTATAAAACTGCAAATCCGGAGATTTTTTTACTTTCTTCTGATTCTCTCACTCTGAAAGTTTAGGGGGCATTTCTCGAAGCTACTACGTCCACATCTGCAGTGTATTTTAACAAGATTAAAGCTCTGGTGTTATTTTATCGGCCAAAGTTTGATAGCAATGGCCGCCGAAGTAAAATCGAAGCCTTCGGCCGCGTGGGGACTGAGACGGGCAAAGTGAGATATTGTATATATGCAGCACGAAATGTCCATTTTAAGCAAAGAGGGTTCTCTGGGGCAGTTTGCTAAGTAAAAACTTTTCAATCAGGGCACTGTCATCACCGATGTTGTTTTCAAAAGTTTCAATAGGCCTGGTTTTGTCAAGGTATTTTTGTTTTGACAAATTTTCATGAAAACTTTTGACTGTTTCGTGAATATTTTCTAAGAAATTTGGTTGTTTTGTTTCCCAAATTTCTGTTATGTCCAGCAGCTTCCATGCGAAGAAGGCTACTGACTTATAAAGGTTTGGGGGCCAATCTTCACTGAATGTCCTTCTGCCTATGTCCTTCAAAAATTCTAAATCGTTTAGTTTCTGACCCTCGTCATATGTCATATAAAACCAATCACCGCTACACAAGATATCCCCCGATGAAATTCCTCTCATAATTTTTTCAAACATTGCTGTTGATTTTGTTGTGCCGAGGTTAAGTAATTTTGTTTGAGTTGGAAATAATTTTTGCTTGCAAGATAGAATGTCAATACCACAGGCGAGTGCTGATGGTTTTTTTGTTTTGTGTACAACCCCTTTGTTTGGTAAGGAATTGTGTTCAAGGCTAAGACTAAGCTGCTTCAAAGAACACATTCTGAAATAGGCATCGACAAACAAGCCTTTGTTAACTCTCTCACCGCTGAGAGCAAGACCGGTTTGTATTTGATCACGGTATTGTTTAGGAATTTTATTTCTTGTGATCTTTCTGGTGTAAGGACACTTGAACTCTAACAAGACTATTGTCTCGTCTTTGTGCGAGAAGTATCCGTCTGGACTGCAAGTGACCTTCCCAAAAAGAGGGTGATCCTTTGCAAGATTTAGAGAGCCCTTATATCCGAAAACTTTGACAGAATGTTTCTTCTCAAAGTATTCACGGACTAGAGGTTCAAATAATGTACCCCAAGCGCAGGCTACATTGTTGCTCATATCAATAGGCTTTACTTTTTTTGCGAATTAGGCTTGACTGGCTCTCAAATGGCGAAGATCCTGTCAAGGCAGAGATCTCCGATTCACCGAGTGTGTTTTGTCTGGCTTTGACCCATTCTTTGCTCTTTTGGATCAGACCTGTTTCACGCGATTTCAGGAATCTCTTGAAAGCTTTCACGTTTGCCATGTGGGTGGATATATACAGGAGGTGAGATTTATCCAATTGGTGGTCTCGTACCGGATCAGCATACGCAAACAGAATAGTAGTATAGGGCGTTGGGGCGTTCGGGACCACCTAAAATAAGCTGCCAAACGCCCGAGTTACCGGCTCCCAGGACGAATGCAATGAGTCCGCAGGAGCCGGTAATTCGGGCGTTTGGCAGCTTATTTTAGGTGGTCCCGAACCCCCAACGCCCTATACTACTCATGTCAAAAGTTGAAGACTACTCGCAGTCCAAAATACCGCTTTTTCTCGAATAAACGCTAGGGTGTTTATTGCTATCTTGGTGTCTAAGAGATAGGGTACCCTAGAAGGGGGCGTATTTTGAAATTTTGAAAGGAGTCGTTTAATCGTGACTGGGCGTCAGATATATCTGACCATATCTGTCTGAATTTGCAAAACATTTTCACCAAAACCCTCAAACAGAGCAAGGATAAGGACAAGTAGCCTGAAAATCATTGAAAAGACAGAAAAAAGGAGCGAAAGGAAAAGAAGCAAAAGAAAAAAAAAACACTTAACATGATTTGTTTTATATCACTGAATTCTACAATTTGAGAGAGGGTATACATATTTATATATTGCATCACAAGCCAGAGGGTCGATTTATTGAACGTAAAGGCCCGTTTACACAGGCGATTTTTTTTGTGCAAATTTTGTCGCACTTTTCAGTGCAATTTTTGTCGGCGGCAATTTTTGGGAAATCGCAGCAAATGTCGCACCCGAATCGCCCAGGAAATCGCCGCTAGTTTACGCTTGCGACAAAAGTTGCACTCACGGAGAGCGCGACAAAAAAATCGCATCAAAAATCGTATGTGTAAACGGGCCTTTAGGGGTCGACATTCGTCTTGGAAATTCACACGTTTAAATAAATCATAATTTGTTTTCAGACATTCCTGTTTGCACCCAATAATCCCTATCTGTCTAAAGTTCTAGTTTCCTGTGGGCAAAAAACAGCCTTAAAAACTACTAATAGGCTCGCTATGTTGTTTAACGGAAGCCAGCGATGTACAGCATGGTCAATCTCGCACAGAGTAGCACAATACAATATAATGGTCAGTTATAATCTTACTCTAAATAACAAAGTATCCACTTATGCGCTCAGAGACCCAGTTTTCGAATCATTGATGCCAGAGATGCTTAGCCTCCAGCTTTCTTCTAAAGCACCTTCGACTGTTTGCAAGTACACAGCCAGTTGGTCCAAGTGGCGTTCCTGGGCGCTTTCGCAAGTGGATGTTTTCGTGATTCCCGCTGAACCTCCGCCAGCAGGCAGTGCCTGCAGCATTGTGTTACTAGTGTATGCGCACGCATGTTTTTTCCTCCTCGTGTTATTCTGAGCGGCCATCTTGTTGTACGAACGTTTGGTTGTTATTAAGTCCATTAAAGCTGTTAGAGTTCCTTCGTTGTGACGCTCTTGTCTCTCCAATATATACTGGCGTGGTGGCAGCGACTACTTATCCACGTCCCGAGAGCCCGAGAGCCGTCTCGCTGATCCAAGCAACAACGAGTCTACCTATTCTATGATCGAGTGAACAGTCATCTCAACTTAAGGAAAGTATCACTTCATTGTTCCTTTATATTGCTACAGCATGAATTCAAATAGAGCTCCTAAGCAATGGTCCCTCACAAAGAACGAATCTATCACAACATTCGAAGCTTGGAGGCAGAATCTTCAGTATTCCCTCTCCCTGGACGCTAATTTCGCACCTTTTTAGCGGACAGTTTTACGTGGCAGAAAAAGTCTCCAACTGCCCCCCATAGAGGACTCACTCCTGATGGGGAAGACGTCCCAACTACTCGCCGACGTACCGCCTTTCAGAAAAACTTACATCTCGAACTCATGTTAGGACAAATCGCAAACGTTTGCCCTATTATTTCACGCAATACTATCGTGAAAAATTCTACATCCATCAACTCCATTTGGCAAGCAATAAGGGTCCACTATGGCTTCCAGTCTACTGGTGCACACTTCCTAGATTTCTCCAACATAAAGCTAGAAGTCGATGAACGCCCTGAAGACTTATTCCAACGGTTGATGTCCTTCACCGAAGATAATCTGCTTGTTGCCAATAGCAACATAACCCACCATGGCGCAACCGTTTCAGTTGATGAGGAACTGACCCCCACGCTTGAAAACGTGGTGGTTTTAACATGGTTAAGACTTATCCATACCGAGCTACCTGGTCTCGTAAAGCAGCGTTACGGCACAGAGTTAAGAGCCAGGACACTAGCTTCTTTGAAACCTGAAATTTCACAGGCGCTAGATTCTCTCCTCGAAGAGATCCGCTCTGCCGCTGACACCAAAGTACTGCGCACCACTGCCTCGAGGTTCAGACAGCCTCCACCTCGCCCTTCTTACAAACCGTCTCCCCAACCATGGCCTGCAAACAAGCGACCAAAGTCCTGTCCTTTATGTAAACAAGCAGGTCGCAATGACCAACACTTTATAAGCGCTTGCTCGTATTTACCCCCGGAGGACCGTTCTTACCTGTCTCGATCTCGCCTTACGTCTACCTTTGACGACGAGGACCCTGACTACACAGATTATGCGCCCTCACCCTTCCTCGATGAACATGACCCCCCACCACGTACCTCAGCACGTTCAGTCTCGCGTCGCGTCAGTACTAAGCAGTCACCCCACTTCAAGGCTTTCTACAAGCATCATCCGTTACGACTCAACCTCGACACAGGCGCGGAGACTAGTATGATCAAATCTTCCGTGGCCCGTTCTATCGGCGCAACCATTGTAAAGTCCTCCCAACAAGCATTGCAAGCCGACGGTATGACTCCCTTAGCTGTAGTTAGCGAGACTCGCCTCATCTTATCCCGAGCAGACAAACAACTCGCTCTTGACGAACGAGAAGACGAGGGTTTTCCCTATCAGTTATCGATGGGGCAACCAGAAAAGTCAATCCCAGCTGTTGATTTCTCCACCACAATAGACAAGGATATGATGATTGGCGCAATCTTGAACGACGAAGCGCAAAAGATTTACGTCACACCAACTGATTATTTCACAACGAAATACAGAAATATCTTCAGGGACACACAGATTTCATTCACAACCGCGAAATACGGCCGAAAGTGGATGGGCGGGCCGCATATGAGTTTTTGGCCACAACAACTCTCCTTCGCCCTGTGGTGTGCAACAACCGGCTGCGGAATCTCGCGTGACATTCTCTTCGATAAGAATTCCAGTCTATCCCTAACCCCCCAGCTCCGGTCGTTTTACCGGTTTCACGTTTATTTCACAACAAGGCGAATACTTTACAAGATGGGTGGGGAACAAAGCGTGAGTGCTTTGCCAGATGACCCTCCATTCAACCAGAAAGACAACAAGTACAACATCGACGCGTACAAGAAGATTTGCATAGAGTTCGGTATCGACCCCAGTTCTGACTTCCGTTTCACATACGGCAAGAACCACGGTCTTGGGAATGTCTACATTTGGGCTTATGGAGAGGGCAACATTTCTACCGATTACACCTATCCAGACCCCGATCTAGCTCTGTTCAATGATGAGCGCGTGACTGACAGAAAAGACCCCAACTTTCGCGCCAATGGAATATCTTTCGTCCGCAACGACCAAGGGGCGGACACCCTTCAGCATGGCGTAAGCTTCTGGGCCGGGGGCGTATAGTTCTGGAGCATTGCGTCCTCTCAATGAGCCTCGCAAGACGTATTGCATTGATACTCCTGGCAAGGAGACCGCGTCTTTGAAGATGTCCACCCCGAGGCCCGTGTAAAAGCCCTTCATCGTTTGGAGAGCTTCGAGGAAGGGAGACACGTCTAGATTGTTGTAATACTCCAGCCAGTCTCCGAATGTCTTCATGCCTTCCTCGTGGAAGAGGCGATTGCATTCTTCGTGCTCCTTTGGAGAAAGAACGAAGGCGTTTTTGAGCTGTGAGTACCAGCACTCGTATGGGGGAAGACCAGGGTAATCCAGCTTGTCAGCGCTGTCAAACCACTCGTATGGGAGCCAGGACTTGGTCTGTGTCGCTCCATACGTCTTGACCCACTTGTCGTACGTGATGCCTGGGGCCAAATAATTCGTGATGTCCAAGAACTTGTAGCTGGGAGTGTTGATGAACATAATGCGACCCTCTTTCTCCGCGGCGAAGACCCCGTTCTCTTGAGCGAAATGAGAAACAAAGTACTTGCGGATAAGCTTGAGATCGTAATGGCCTGAGTTGAAGCCGACCACAGGCACTTGGTTGCACCATTTGTCGATGAGCTTGAGTTGCTTCTCAGGAAGATTCTCAAGGTCTGGGGGCATATATTGGCCAGCCACAGCCTCTCGGATGGCTGCGCTTCGCCGCTCCAGGGAGGCATAAAACAGCCCGATAAGCTCGTCAGGATCTTTGGAGCAAATGTACTCAGGCTCAGGGTTCAACGTGTCGGCAATGGAGACTGAGATGGGCACATGCTCGCTTTCATAAGAGAGATCGCGTGTCGGGCGAGCTGCCTTGGTCTTGTCCTGGTACGCTTCGAAGTCGTAGACGATCGCGTGGGGATATGTTTTGTTTCTTTTCTGTGGGCAACGGTCATTCCACCAGGGGGAAGGCTGTTCGTGTTCCCACCTTTCCACCACGTTGTACCCAGCGTCTCGAAGCAACTGAGTTCGTTGCAGAGTCTTTTGGTAAGCAACCATCCTTGTGATTGTATTGCCCCTTCGGTCAGTATAGACACCTTCGTCCCTCGTTCCCTCGGGGTAACATTCCTCGCAACCGTGCCAGAAACAACCGTGGAAATGGAAAACTGTCTTACTTTCTGGGTGATAGCCGTCGACTGGAGCACCACAAATATAGCTCTCACCGCCATGGCCGCATCTGTGATGGTGGATGTGAATGTCACGCTGCTTCGCCTCCCACTCCAGCCAGCACACTGCCTTGACACCGAAACCGCCTTCTGGGTAAAAGACCTTCTCAAAAGATGACTCCGGAGGGAGGACACGTTTCCCAGGGCAGTCGATTTTGGTTTGGCCTCGAGTACACGTCTTGGAGTGGCGAGTTAAATGACAAGCTTGTGTGAACCTCCCACCACACTCGCCACAAGTGTAATTGTTTGTGACTTTATTGATATTCGTATTAACAATGATTTAGAAATACATAGACAAGTAAAAACAAGCGATATAATATCCCGACGTTTCAGCGACCTCATGACGCCATTATCAAGGGTACAAATGAGAATAAAATTAACAAATGCGAGTTCAAGAGTAATAACTAATTTACATAGCGGAGGTGGCTACACAAATATTTTAGCACGGATAGAATCCGTTTGCACATTCAAACTCGGTGTTAATTGTTTGATGTAAAGCATCTCGTTGACTAGACAATCCGTAGCTGTTTCAAAGTTCTCAAGAAATGCATGAACAAATTTGATTGTCTAGTCAACGAGATGCTTTACATCAAACAATTAACACCGAGTTTGAATGTGCAAACGGATTCTATCCGTGCTAAAATATTTGTGTAGCCACCTCCGCTATGTAAATTAGTTATTACTCTTGAACTCGCATTTGTTAATTTTATTCTCATTTGTACCCTTGATAATGGCGTCATGAGGTCGCTGAAACGTCGGGATATTATATCGCTTGTTTTTACTTGTCTATTTATTGATATTGGTGATCAAAAAGGAGTGGCCCTCATGAATACCGATAGTCATGGTTGGAGCGCCAACCTTGTCGTAATTCGCAGGAGTGTGATATAAAATGAAGTCACCATTGGGGAGAACAAGATATGCGGCAATTCCTTGCTTGAAATGCCTTTCGATTTTGGAGAAGTGCCGCAAATTTAGCTGGCCTCGAAGCCCCGGATAAACTGCGAAGAAACTTTCTGCGAGTTCCCTGGTTCTGCGAGTGTTGTAATCTCTACGAGCTCCTCGATGGACAGCCAAGCAACGAAAGAGACAAAGATTGTCGTTGAAATTGTCAAAGGCAATGACTTCTCTTTTGTTGCGAATCCAATCAGGAAGACGCCTGAGGCCTATTTGCAAGGGTTGACGATCCAGCATGACTTTGACATCAAGCAGGGCAGTGCGTTCGAAAACCCATTTGGTGTCAGGCCTGTTGAGTCTTGCGTTTTGCAGACGAAGCTCTTCCTGGGCTTGCAACCACTGTCTTGTCTCGGAAAGAGTGGATAGCCAACGACTGGTGTGGTTGTTTTGATAAAACATTCTCAACTCCTCGGTTTCAGTGTTTCGTAACTCGAATGTGAAGTGAAATTGATTGCGTGTCGTGTGTGAACATTTTGTTTGATTTTGTTCAAAATTCTGGCGACAAGAGAGTTTTCGAGATTGTTTACAAAGCGGAACCGGATTATTCGTCTGCCGCGTTCAACCCATTGGTCAACCCGATCATAGATTTGAACAAGTTGTTCAAAATCTAGCTCCTGCGGATTGTTTTGAGGCTCGACCTCAGCATTATTGTCGTCGGCAGGCTCGATCCGCTCGACATTTCGTGCCTGTTCGTCCAGCCAGGCAATCAGCTCGCGTTGATTGGCATCACGCCGTCTTCGTTGCCGGGGTTGTGCCATATATAAAGGGATTTTGGATTTCTTCAATTGGTTATGCCTCGCTTGCCGTTGCGGGCGGGCTTGGGAAAAACACATTTGACCCCCTCTTACGGGGTTTGAGGGAGGGGTATGCAGAGTAGTTGGTTGGGGAGGGTCTCAAATACGGTTTTTTCAAACCCCTAAATAAGCGGGCCGAACGCGTGAGGACCGCTTATTTAGGGGTTTGAAAAAACCGTATTTGAGCCATCCCCAACGAACTACTACTTGTGGTGTAGCAGCTGCTCGGAAGATCTGTCGAGATTGGTTAAAACAAACAATAGTTTTCATTGTTGACTCGTTCAATTGTTTTATGTCTATTGTTTCTCGTTCTATTGTATCCATCCAATTGGGTTAGATCTTACGGCAGCTGCTACATGACCCTAAAAACTTAAAACAATTAATAATACATTGTAAGTAAAACCTAATTAAATATTAATTAAAAACTAAGCTAAAGGTAAATACATGTTACTTACATTACACGATCTATAAATAATTTTCTAAAAAGGGAGGAAAAATTCTATTCCTGATCTGTTTTAAAGACCAGAAAATAGCACAGGGATTTTGTCTTGAGTTGAGAAATAGATTTCAGCTGCTTGCTGACCATGAAGGTGTGGTGGAGTCCTGGCAGGAGTTCAGAAAAGGTGTGGATGAAACACTGAAGTCGGGAAGTCTTAGAATTAAAGGAGAAGGGGAAGACCAGCTGGATTTCCAGTGAGAGTTGACGAAAGATCCAAGAACGCAGTTAGCTGAAAAGTAAGCTTAATGCAGCACGGTCTGAACGAATCAAGAATGGCTTGAAAAAAGAATATAGAATGATGGATAGAGAAGTTAAATATGGCTTAAGATCGGACAAGAGAGGGTATGCCGGTGGACAGACTAGCTAAGGAAGCTGAGGAGGCTGCTCAAAAGGGAGAGCAGGGAACGTTGTATGCGATTACATGGCAAATAACCAACAGCAAGTTTAAGAGAAGCGTGCCTGTGAGATCGAAGGAAGGTGTGAGAATAACAACTTAAGCCGGCCAATTGGAGAGGTGGAAGTAGCACTTGGAGGAAGTGCTCAACTTACCAGCTCCACAGAGTGCAGTTGATGAGATAGAAAAGTAGCAGCTTGATATAGACACGGAAGCACCCAATATGGAGGAGATTATAAGGGACTTAAAGAGGCTCAGAAATGGGAAAGCTCCTGTTATAGATAACATACAGGCTTCGCCAAGTGTTTACCAAGATCTGGAATGAGGAAGTGATGCCCGTTGATTGGCAAAGGGGTGTAATTGTTAAGTTACCAAAGGAAGGTAACCTGGAGGTTTGTGACAACTGGAGAGGAGTAACGCTGTTGTCAGTGCTTGGGAAGGTGTTGTGTTGAATCATCATAGACAGGATAAAAGGGAAGATTCAAAATGTGTTAAGGAAGGAACAAGCTGCATTTCGGACTGGAAGAAGCTGTATTAACAAAATATTTATCCTCCGCAATTATAGAGCAGTGCGTTGAGTGGAACATTCCCCTGTTTATCAACTTTGTGGACGTTCATCAGAAGAGTTTGTGGAACATAATGGCTGCTTATGGTATTTCCAAGGAAGCTAATCACCACGGTTAAGCTTTTCTATAACAACTTCTTTGGGGGGGGGGGGGGGGGGGGGGTACTTGGAATGGTTCAGAAATGAGTCAGGTGAGACAAAGGTATGTCATATCATGCCGGGATTCTTGTTTCTGTTGATGATTGACTGAATAATGGTATCTACGACTAAAAGGAGGCGCGGTATCCGCCGGGTCAGGTTCCAGGTACTGAGGACTTAGACTATTGCTGACAATTTGACACTGCTGTCTGCGACCAGCAAGCAGCTGCAGTTGAAAACAAATGAGTTGGTAAGAGTCTCTGCAAAAGCTGGGCTACAAGTGAACATCAAGAAATCAAAAGTAATGAGTGTTGCAGCAGACATCCAGCAAGCGATCACCATCAATGAAGAAGAGATAGAGAATGTGAACACTTTTAAGTACTTGAGTTCTGAGATTGATTCTGAGGAAAGCTCTACAGTAGCCATTAACTACCGTATAGGAAAGGCGCGGTCGGTTTTTGTTGGGATAGGGACGGTTTGGGCATCTAACCAGTACACCAGATGTACCAAGCTGAGGCTTTATAAGAGCAATGTGTTGCCAGTCTTGATGTATGGAGCTCAGTGCTGGAAAGTAAGTAAGCGGGATGGAGATAGAATCAATGCATTTCATAAAAGATGTTTCAGAAGGATATTCAAGATTTCAGTTCTGGCCTAAGATCATAAGTAACACGGAGCTTCATAGAAGGGCAGAGATGGCGTCAGCCACGAGCATGATAATAGCACGGAGATGGGAATGGATAGGCCACGTGTTACGCAGGGAACCGTCAAATTACATCAGAATTGCAATGAGTTGGATACTACCTGGAAGAAGAAGAAGAAGAAGAAGAGGCAGGCCGAAGGACACGTGACGAAGAATGGCGGAACAAGAAAAGAATGAACTTGGTTGGAAGAGTTGGGCTGAGATACAATTAGCTAACAGCAGGCCAGAATTGAGGTCTTTTGTTCGCGTCATGTGTGACACTTGGCGCGAAAAGGAGCAATGATTATAATGATGATGACGAACTTTATTCTACATATTAGAGAAAATAACTCAGTTGTTCGGATGAACCAGCGAAATTTGTCCGTTGTGCCGGTTGTACAATTCAAGGTCCATTACTTCAGCATCTGCAGATACTGAACAAAAGTTCAACGCAGCGCTTCCGTGTGATAAGGAAAGTAGTCATAAAAATACTCGAACAGTACAAGACACCACCTATCGTATCTGATGCCCGGGATCTGATGAGTCTGATGGACAAAATTTTTACTGGCCTGAAATTTGAGATGAGACGTTATTAATCAGCGTACATGGTCTTTTTGTGACTCAATTTCATGAGGGCCAGGTTGTTCAAAGCACGATAAAGCTAACCCAGGATTAGCGTCAATTTTGAATCCAGTTAAATAACTCAACAATTGAAAATTTTCCAAAGTTTTCTGCCCTTCAGTTTCGACTTTGACTTGTCTTCACTGCTAGCTACCAGAGACCTTTTGAAAGAAATGAAATACTCGCTAACTTTTAATCCAGGATTAGCGTTAATCCGCGGCTTTCGAACAACCGGGCCCAGATTACATTTCTATAAATAATTCTGATTGGTCGATGCATCGTTGTCTTTGATTGGATAATATGTGTCGGGAGGTAACACGTGTGGCGGCCATCTTGAAACTCACCCAAACTTTCATTCTTGCTCAAAGCGTCGAAAATGTCAGGAACACCTCTTATAGTCCTAAGTACGCGGCATTTTATCCTGCTATTTTAGATGATACGTCGAAACTTACTAATAGTTCCCTCCTTTTAGATCAAAACACAAGACGAGAGTCTGGTCGTAAAGTACAACTTGGAAACGTAGAAGCAGCAAAGGTAATTACTAAGCTGAAGTTTAGCTTATAAAGTCATCTAAAGCCCCGGCTACACGTTCTAACATTGATATATAACATTTGTTGGTGCAACAATGTTAGAACGTGCAGCCGGGGCTAACACGCGAGAGAGTCATGTTTGCTTCAGCCCCAGTACTACAGTATGTTGACCCTGGTCCGGGTTGTATCGAAAACTAAGACCCACGAAAACGAAGACCTAAGACTAAGACCTAAAACTAAGACCTAAAACTAAGACCTAAAACTAAGACCTAAAACCAAGACCCCCTATAATTTACCTTTTTTACCAGGGTCTTAGTTTTCGTTTTTTCGAAAACTAAGACCTAAAACTAAGACCCCCTTTTATTTCTTTAACCCATTGACACCTGAACCGCCCGTAACCGCCCGTACAAGACTCCACTGCTTTAAAAAATTGTAACTTTCTCAATCGTGCGAACATTGCCTTAACTAGCAGTTGTGAGCATTGACTAGAAAGTCTTTCAAATTGAGATACCCAATAAACACAAAAAAGTCAGCGATTTTTGCAGAATATCAGCGTTTGAATTTGGACAATAACAAAAATTACCGTTTTTAACGTCATAGAAAAACAACAAAAATCACGTTTTTGCCTTTAGTTTTTTTTATTCAAATCATCATGGCAAACCCAAAAATCAACATTCACAGCAAAATTCAGTCCTAGTCCTAGCTTAGCAGTGAATTTTTTTGCTCTTATTCGTTGCTCGGGCTGAGCTCTAGCCTCTCGTTCTAATGCATACTGACCTTGCCTCAATTTTCAATATCACCACCGCACTGCATGCTGGGAAATGGCCAAGAATTTTCACAGCGTTCGTTTCTTTCCGCACACATTTCATATTTATACTAAGTCCACAGCCACTCCGACCCACCGCCGAAATTTCGCGCTTGTTGTGTTCTCCTGTGGTCGCAACTTCCAAAATATGGCGCAGTAGGTCGAGAAATTCATCCAGAGTCGAGTCCCAAAGCTGCTTCGTTTCCAGGCGGCCATTTTTTCCAGTTCAACGAGCAACGAGCCAAATTCGCAAACGAAGTACAACAACTAACTCGCTTCATTGAGAAGTGGACTCTGAACTACCTCCAAGCTTAATGATGCTCACCAGGCAGCTACTAAAGATGAAAAATGGCTGTGAACTTACCAAAAATCGTAGATAATTCATATTGGACCCTTTATTGCAAATCAAGCAAGCAAAATGAGATCGTCACAATGACGTTTCCAGTAAACTCGAGCCTTCAGTGTTTTAGAACAGCAGCACTTTCAATGGTAACTCCAAATATGCAGTCACGAAATCCTATGGGGCGTGTGTATGCAGAAAATCACTCAAAAACGTAAAAATCCTCAGGTGTGAATGGGTTAAAGGCCATTTTTTTTTCTTTTTCCAAAGCCAATTTTGTTATTTCAATCCGTTATTCAGTATAAGACAACAATCAAAAACCAGATCACGAGGGTCTACGCGAAGTCTATGGCAAAAGTAACTAAAGTCATTTTGACTAAGGCCTTTTATTTCTTTAAAGGCCATTTTTTCTTTTTCCAAAGCCAATTTTGTTATTTCATTCCGTTATTTACTATAAGACAATAAACAAAAAACAGATGCGAAGTCTATGGCAAAAGTCATTTTGACACTGCTTACCAGGGTCTTAGTTTTCGTTTTTTCGAAAACTAAGACCTAAAACTAAGACCCCCTTTTATTTCTTTAAAGGCCGTTTTTTTTTTCTTTTTTTTCTTTTTCCAAAGCCAATTTTGTTATTTCAATCCGTTATTCAGTATAAGACAACAATCAAAAACCAGATCACGAGGGTCTACGCGAAGTCTATGGCAAAAGTCACTAAAGTCATTTTGACTAAGGCCTTTTATTTCTTTAAAGGCCGTTTTTTTCTTTTTCCAAAGCCAATTTTGTTATTTCAAGGGCTTCTGTTGGGTTTTATGCGCAGAAATGTTTGCTACGCAGGCTAAACGAAAAAGTACTAGACAAGTAATTCTCGACTTTGTTTGCATAAGAGCCAGGTCGCACTAGAGTAAAAAACAAAATTTAGCCGATGCCAAAATTACCAAAAATATGAAACCGCAAACGGAAGTAAGGTCAAAAATTTGAAAACATTTTTGGGTTACACATTGTTATTTTAAATTTCCTGTTGAAAAAGCAATCAATCATATTTCAGATTTCCATACTTGGCGTGAATCTTTGCTCGCAAGTTGTTTCATGGCATTCAACCTACAAGCTAGCCAGAGTTTTCTGTTTATTGTGCGATCATTTAACATGAATATCGCTTCTTTTGAGCAGTGTTTTCCTCGACTGTGGCCGCTTCCATTTCAAGTGAACTGAAAAAACGGCCTTTAAAGAAATAAAAGGGGGTCTTAGTTTTAGGTCTTAGTTTTCGAAAAAACGAAAACTAAGACCCTGGTAAAAAAGGTAAATTATAGGGGGTCTTAGTTTTAGGTCTTAGTTTTAGGTCTCAGATTTCGGTCTTAGGTCTTAGGTCTTCGTTTTCGTGGGTCTTAGTTTTCGATACAACGCCCTGGTCCGGCACTAAACAACATAATTTCGTATATTTTACCTGAATCGACACTTCATGAGCTAAAATTTGCCTGGAGATAGCTTTTATGGTTCTCTATTACAGCTCAACCTAAAAACTTCCTTCCTTAAATACTTTTCTCGTAATTCGAAAAATAGTGGTCTTGCTTGCGTGCCCTTGGACCGGCATTGTGGCCCCTGGTCCAGCACTCGTATAAGCGAAAAGTAACTGTTAATGCCGATAATTTTGCAAGAGTCAACAAGAGAAAGTAAGTGTTTTTAAATAGTATTTTACTGATTTGTATTATTCCCGATATATTTAAGCTGAATTTTCTTGGGAAGGCATTCTAAAAATTTTGCGGGCACTCAAGACATACTGTATCAGCCAAAACAATCCATCCTGAGTAAAGCCGTTTTTCCCGCTCTTTTCTTGTAGTAACCTCAATATATTAGAGATTGGTATACGCCTAAAGCGTAACTAAAATATCATTTTCGACTAAATAACAAAAATATCCATTGTAGTTATAGGGGTTACCTTCACGGTTGGTGAGCGCATACGATTTTTATTCACGAGTTGGGAAGAACCACAAGTGTAAAATGGGATTCTTCCCAACGAGTGAATAAAAATCGTACAAGCGAATGAACCGTGAAGTAATTTGTTTATTATATGCATGCTGAGATTTACACAACAGAAAAACAAGATGAAACGATTAAATTATCAACACTTTAGTAGAAGGGTTCTTGGTTTATTGTCAGACTCAACTTTCAAGTGGAAAAATTCACCGAATTAAAACATCTAACAAAAATAACTATGACAATAATTTTTTCCAAAACTATAACAAGACTATAAATAATGAGACACTTTACGACAAAAACAGCAAGTTTGCGTACCTGTGTTTTGAAGTTTTTGGCGCTTTGATAACAACAACAAATGGCGAGAGTTCAAACTTGCTTGCACGTTTGGCGATTTGATTGCTTTCTTTCACTTCTTTTAGCCTTATTCTTTCTCCTGTTAAACATATATTTTCCCTTTCAGCAAAATCTGTTAAAGTTCTTTTCTTTAGGTCTGCAGAAATCTGCATGTTTTCATTGAAGTGATGGAACTTTAAACCCTTTTGTCGCCATGAATTTCTTTGAGGCCTTCAAGGAGGGCGAAGGCACACTGAATGGCGGGAATTTCCGTGTACGATTTTTGTCACTAGTGAAAAATGTCTTAGCGCGATTCTGATTGGTCATACAATAAATTATTCTTCACTAGTGAGGAAAATCGTATGACCAGTAGGATGGCTTGTCATACGTAAAGGGACGATTTTTATCTCATAGTTTTCTGGTATGTAAATCTCAGTATGTATATAAATAATTATATTTAACTTCCAGGTCAACTTTAGGTGAAAAATCGTCTATAAATACATTTAAATTTCCCAAGCGACATTAGTGCTGGACCAGGGGCCACCAAGCGAGAGTTGTTGACATTTTTCCAAAAGACGATAAAACAAAATATTCAAACGCTACAGCGAATTCATTTTCATCAAGAGAAAATTTATTCTTTCAGACTTAATTTGTCAAAAAAGCCGTAGGTTTACTATTGCATTTTAACTATTTACTAGCGTAATAAATATAGCTAAGCTGTTTACGGACCCTTGATATGGAAAACATGAAAAAAGACAAACCGACTTACCTGTCAACAAATGGGAATTTCGCGCCTTTGGCAACAGCAGGAAAGCCAAAAATAGCTCATGTTAAAGAAGACTAATCGATAAATCATTGGACACTTTTATTTTCTTCGTATTTTTTTTACCGAAAAAAAAAATGACATCATGTTCATGCAAGTGCCAGTCCAGGGACTTGACAGTCCAGGGTCCACATACTGTAGAGTGAAGTGAATCATTTAAGGACGTTTACGCGAAAATCTTTTAACATTGATTTTTTTATAAAACTTTTGCTACAGCTACATGTAGGTAATGAATTACTCGTGTCAGAAATGCAAAAAAAAATAAAAATAATGAAATAAAAATGGGGGGTCACTGACTTCGTTTCCGAGATAATATATTTGAAAGGCCACCCTAATTTTGAAAATCTGGTCTTCCTTACTGGATATGGCCACAATGTCTGTTAGTCTAAAAATATCTCTAAAATGCAACTTTCCATGCCAAATTTTATATGAGTAGATCTGTTAAGTAAATTCATTCAACTGGCGATGTCCCTTAGGGTGCATTAGATTGGGAAATCGGGATTTCAATTTTGAAATCTGGATTTTGGATTTCCCAATAAAACACGCAATCCAAATCCTTTTCTAAGATGGATTTCAAAAAGAAATCAAAATGCAGATTTCATGGATTTGCTACTTTTGCATTTGATTGGGAAATCTGAAAATGGATTTGCAAAACTGTTCTCGTGAGCAGCGGTCTGTGCACACGCATTGGCGCATTTCTGCCACCATTTTCTTGGATCCATTGACAAAAAATGGTGAGTACAATAGTTTTTAGTCCAGAAATCACATCTCTTTTACATACAAAAATGACTTAAAAAATCGTCGGGTCTATGACTTGGCACCACCAGTTCAAAATAACCCACGATTCTTACTCGATTCATGGGAATCATCTGCCTTGTTGTCATCAGTTTCCACAATTTCCCTTTTGTGAAGAAGCAGGAGCAAAAGAAAAAAGCAGGAGCAAATGTAGTACTCAGGGTTCTCCCTAAATTTTGGGTCAGCAGGTAGGGGATTTTTGTTAAGCGGTAAAGGGAAAACTGTGTGCCGGAGGCACACTTTCCTAGGGGGGGCCGGGGGCATCCTCCCCTGGAAAATTTTTAAGAGCTAGGTTCTCTGAAACCCCATTTCCTGCATTTTTAGACCTATTTTATGCAAATCGACTGATGTGTTATTCTGAGCTTAACCCATTCACACCTGAGGATTTTTACGTTTTTGAGTGATTTTCTGCATACACACGCCCCATAGGATTTCGTGACTGCATATTTGGAGTTACCATTGAAAGTGCTGCTGTTCTAAAACACTGAAGGCTCGAGTTTACTGGAAACGTCATTGTGACGATCTCATTTTGCTTGCTTGATTTGCAATAAAGGGTCCAATATGAATTATCTACGATTTTTGGTAAGTTCACAGCCATTTTTCATCTTTAGTAGCTGCCTGGTGAGCATCATTAAGCTTGGAGGTAGTTCAGAGTCCACTTCTCAATGAAGCGAGTTAGTTGTTGTACTTCGTTTGCGAATTTGGCTCGTTGCTCGTTGAACTGGAAAAATGGCCGCCTGGAAACGAAGCAGCTTTGGGACTCGACTCTGGATGAATTTCTCGACCTACTGCGGCATATTTTGGAAGTTGCGACCACAGGAGAACACAACAAGCGCGAAATTTCGGCGGTGGGTCGGAGTGGCTGTGGACTTAGTATAAATATGAAATGTGTGCGGAAAGAAACGAACGCTGTCAAAATTCTTGGCCATTTCCCAGCATGCAGTGCGGTGGTGATATTGAAAATTGAGGCAAGGTCAGTATGCATTAGAACGAGAGGCTAGAGCTCAGCCCGAGCAACGAATAAGAGCAAAAAAATTCACTGCTAAGCTAGGACTAGGACTGAATTTTGCTGTGAATGTTGATTTTTGGGTTTGCCATGATGATTTGAATAAAAAAAACTAAAGGCAAAAACGTGATTTTTGTTGTTTTTCTATGACGTTAAAAACGGTAATTTTTGTTATTGTCCAAATTCAAACGCTGATATTCTGCAAAAATCGCTGACTTTTTTGTGTTTATTGGGTATCTCAATTTGAAAGACTTTCTAGTCAATGCTCACAACTGCTAGTTAAGGCAATGTTCGCACGATTGAGAAAGTTACAATTTTTTAAAGCAGTGGAGTCTTGTACGGGCGGTTACGGGCGGTTCAGGTGTCAATGGGTTAAATACATAGCCTAAGAAAAATCATAAATTAAGAGCGGCGATTTTCGGTGATACCTTTGCTGTGGGGTACATGAAGATACATTTAAAATTCGAAATTGCAAATCTGTTTATACTTTCAGTGCCTAAATTCTAAACATTTGAGTTCTTGAAGGCTATTATTTTCAAGCATCCTGTCAAACAGTTCACCGGAACATATTTTTTAAAATAAAAAAAAAACACCTCACGACGAAGAAATTCCCTTTACATAGTAAGCTTAATGTTTAGTTCTTATGGTATTCTTACCTGCTTGGCTACGTGTCCTCTTGTTGTTCACGGAAAGAAAAGAAAGCATTGACTGCTGCCGCTTCTTCGTGGAAACTGAGCGGCGACACGCGTACGGGTCACATGCAGCTGTAAGAAAGGATAGAATTGCGACGGAAAGCCCGCGAAAAATTGCTCTTGCTTTGAAAGGTACTGTACCAGCCAGCAATTAAAGAAAGTACTCACAGATAATAGCTGCGTACACTTTTTATTTTTCCATCTTTTCATTTATTTTCTCAGTTACGATCACGACTACATGGGTGGAACAAATTGCGTATGTTTTTTAACAACTTGTTGAATTTTCAAAACCTGCAAACGGTTACAGGCGGTAATAAGTGCTGCTTCAAGCGGTAAATTTTACCGGTTACCACCTGATAAGGAGAACCCTGAGTACTCACTGCCTTTTGTCCCCCATGTTGGATCACCTGCACACAATTGGCGGATAACAGTTGGTGAGAACAGTTTTGCAAATCCGTTTTCAGATTTCCCAATAGGCCTTATGCACGATGACGTCACCAACACAAAATTCACCACCAAGCCTCATTTGTACAAAATTCCTGGCAAACCTTTGACAAGATCACATTGATTTTGAGTGGGTATTCTTTTCAACTTTGCTCCTTTGAGAATACATTGATGAGATTGTCACAGGTTTCCACTTCGAAAGCGAGGCTTGGGGGTGAAATTAGCTAGTCTGACGTAAACATGCATAAGGGCTATTGAATGCAAAAGTAGCAAATCCATGAAATCCAGATTTTGATTTCTTTTTGAAATCGATCTTGGAAAAGGATTTCGGTAATTGGAAATCCGTTTTTGGATTTAATAGACTACGAGCAGTCTCTCTTTCCCAGCTTAGTCCGTTGAGTGAGAAAGGAAAAAACATTAGCGAACAGATAATGGCCGCGCGAAACTGGGGGTGAGGCAGGCGCGTGGGAAAAGAGCACGCCTGCCTTGCCCCCAGTTACCCGCGGCTATTATCTGTTTGCTAATGTTGTTTCGTTTCTCACTTGACAGACAAAGCTGGGAAAGAGAGACTGCTCGTAGTCTATGGATTTAATGTTTTATTGGGACATCTGAAATCCGGATTTCCCAATCGAACGCACCCTTAAAGGAAATTGAATCTTTAAACGACAGCATATCAAACTCTGACAGCCGCAAGTTGGCAGGATTCGATGTCACGCAGGGTAGAAAAATGGAAAAATTTAAACTTCCTACTTTGATGTTTTGTTCACTTTTTCACAATCTGTAGAGAATTGGAAAAGGAAATTATCTATCCAAAAATAATTGGGGGTCACCAACCATCCAAGTGAGTGAAATCTAAGCAAACTTAACACAACGGCTACCAGCCCTTTCTGTGCTTAGATTTCTTCTCTTGCGTGCATACTCATGCATGACATAGCATGGCGTTGTGACATGAATTGCATGCACAGTAAAGATGTACATAAACAATTAGCGCGAATGTCCTTAACAGTTTTGCCATGGTCTGCATGTACATGTATTTTTAAGCTTGTACAAAAGGCTTACATGTAAGACTTATATAACTTCATTTCAACTTGAATAATAGCTTCAGCTTGTACAGCGAGTTTTTTTTTCATAATTATGTCAAAACTTAACTTATTTTGTCTTGTGTTCAGACTATTGCAGACATAATTCGGACATGTTTAGGACCCAAAGCCATGCTAAAGGTGAGCAGTTTTCAGTAAAGAGGTTGTTATTTTTACAGTCATCAAACTCAAACCGTTCACAAATAAACTGACACTAAAGACCACAGTTTTTGTGGTTTTTAATGAGAAGCATAGGATGACCAAATAGACCTCTTTGGCTTGTATATTGTGTTTTCCCAATGTAGGTCATGTGATGTTCTCAAGGGGATTTGTCCTTTGACTTTTCATAAATTATGCATACATATGCACATGAAGAAAACAAAATTTAAAAGAAACAGTTCTCTAGGGTAACATCACATGATCTACACTGTACATTGGGAAAACAAAACATACAGTACCGCCCAAAACTATTGACCCACCGCGCCGCGGTGAATTCGCATCTTTGCCGAAAGGTTTTGCCGCTAATAATATACATGAAAAAATTACTCGATTCTGATTGGCTAAGAGCAGTGCAGTTCAAGTGTAACACCAGTGCAAAATGTGTAACACCGGTGCAAAACGTGTAACACCGGTGCAAAAAGTGTAACACCAGTGCAAATTACAAATTGAAAAAAAAAAAATTCCAAAAAAAAATTTTTGCCAAAAAAAAAAAAAATTCCAAACAATAATGGATGCACATTTTTTCATGTATAATAAGTATAATTATTAATAAGTAATCATACTTTTTTCTTGTTCAATTTGGGATTAATTTGCACTTGTGAGTTTTTCAAAAAGCTCAAATTGCACTCGCCGAAGCGGCTCGTGCAATTTTGAGCTTTTTGAAAAACTCACTCGTGCAAATTAATCCCAAATTGAACTTGAAACCGTATGATTACCTGTACTAATTCACCGCGGCAGGACCGAAGCCTCTACCTCGTCTTGCACGAATGTGACCGAACGCTGCGGCAAGCGTGCCGCGGAGAAGAAACAGTAGTAACTAATTTCTAAAACCAAAAAGGTGTCTCTCAAACAATGTGCATCGTGCGCCAAGATACTGTTGGCAGCGATTTTCTGAAATGATATCTGATGATACATGTATGTTGGCTGTGAATGGTGGCGTGAATCCAGCCATTTTTGTCACGCTGGGCCCAGCTATTTTTTAAAGTTTTCGTCGTTGGAGGATTAGAGAGAGTTGTAGCTTAAAAAGCTTAAAAAGAACGCTATTCAACTCGTAGAGAGTTGAAGTTTGTCTCGGTCGAGGCTGTGATTTTAGCATCCATTCCATCATGATCTTCAAATTCACAATCACGATTAGATGTTTTGATTTACTGTGTAGTGTAGAGATAATTGCAAAAAATCCTACCCCACCGAAATTTGGGTTGTTTTCAAATACAAACTGTTTATACGTTCTATCCATGGTTATCATTGATAATTTCCTGAGAATTGACACAGCGTAAAACTTTTTTCTTTCTTTGGATTAGATGTGTAGGTTATGAATTGTATGTTTCAAGCGCAGGTTTCAAGGGATTACTATTAATTGTATTTTGTATGGGCAGTCATGCTGTCTGCACATGAAAATGTTTATACCATGCCCAAAATAGGAGTCATTTTCCTTCACTTTTTCTTAGTAAAGCGAAACAAAGTACTAAGGATTAGAAGCCTTGTGGCAGTGGGTCAATGAAAACATGACACAATGACATTGAAAAAGAAATTGTCTTCTCTTTTAACAAAGGTTACAAAAGTGCTAAGAATATACACCTACTAAGAATAGAAGTGAAGGCAAACAGGGGGCCGTACTAACATACTAACGTGCTAAGAATATAAGTGAAGGCAAACGGGGGCCGAACTAATGTACTGTACATAGTGCTAGGAATATAAGTGAGGGCAAACAGGGGGCTGTACTAACGTACTACATGTATATAGATTCCATTTTGCTAACGAGTGCGTCTGTTCAGTTATAGATCACAGAAGATGTCTTCTTCACTTGATAACACTCTGACATTTACAATATTACTCAGAACTTTGAATAACTCAAACAGTTTTGTGTTTTCCCTGACAGTTTAAATTGTCAGGATTCTACTGTACATGTACAGAATACTTACATGTACTAGATGACAGGCTGAGTGTTACAAATGCAGACACCTGGGCGCGGTTGTTCGAAACCGCGATTAGCGCTAATCCACGATTATATATGCTAATTGCCGATTAGTTTCCGTTGTTCAAAGCCCGATTATCCCTAACCAACAATTAAACAAAGGGTTAAACTAACCTCCCTCGCTAGGTGGATTATTCCTTAATCGGCCGATTAAAAAAAGTTAAAATCACAGCAAAATGACTGACTTGTTGTATGGTTGTGTTGGTGTTGATGGGCGAAAAAAAAGAAAGCGAAGAGCGTTTAGAAACTTCGGGTTTACAATTGATGGATATAGAGATGAATAATTAGGCAGGGCTCGAAATTGCAAATAACTAATCGCCAATGCGACCAAAAATTGAGTGCTGGCAACTAGATTTCTGGAACTGGTCGCCAGCTGGCGACTCGTGTTTTGTCCGAGAACCACAAAAAAATCTTCTGCACTAAAATAAATCTTTTAGTTTATACACCTGCGTATAAGCCGCACTTTTTTGCCCAAAATGTTTGCTCAAAATCAGGGGTGCGGTTTATCTGTGGTATTCACATCCGCTGAGTTCTGCAAATCATAGTTTATCAATCGTACTTTCCAGTGATATAAATTGACCAGACTTTGAGAGCCTTTATTTAAGGTGTATAACGTGGAGCAAAACTTATTTAACTTAAGATGACGTAGAAAAGTTAGTATTGTTTGTCTCACAGAGCTGCCAGAGCGCCTCTGAGGCCAAAAATCAAATTGAGCAAAAAGGTCCACATCGAACACGCAACACACGAACGCGAGCGTTGAGTTTATAAATTGTAAAATTTAGCCTCAAATTGTCAAAATACCTGTGTTAAAACAGTTCTCGCTATCTCTGTCGGACATTTTGAAGCTTTTAGCAATGAAGGAACACCGAAGACGAACGAAAGAAGCCAAAGAAAGTCTGTAAACTACAAGCGGCCGTCTTGGAACCAGGATAAAAAAAAAACATGTCCTCAAGAAATTTGCACGGCTACCAAGCTTGTTGTGGCCTGTACGAACGGCGGGCAAACGAACGTAGCTGCGATCAAAAGTGTGGATTTTTTTCCAATACAGGATGATTCGATGGATAGAAGCAAAGTATAGC
Organism: Dendrophyllia cribrosa; assembly: GCA_024195265.1. Taxonomy (NCBI): domain Eukaryota; kingdom Metazoa; phylum Cnidaria; class Anthozoa; order Scleractinia; family Dendrophylliidae; genus Dendrophyllia; species Dendrophyllia cribrosa. The sequence continues at coordinate 21,280,463 of JAJLRJ010000003.1, read as the reverse complement.
TCACGTTTCTTAGAGCGAATTCTCTGACTTACGTTTTTATTTAAAAAACACTTTTTTCCCCCAAAATTTGAGCTTCAAACTCGGGGTGCGGCTTATCTGTGAGTGCGGCTTTAATTTATATACGCTGGTGTTTACGGTATGTTGTGAAGAGGTAAAAGCAAGGGTAAAGGACCCTTGTTTGTCTAGTTATGAAAACTATGAACTCGGAACGTTTTGTGCTTACCTGCATCTCGAAAAACTAAGAACAAACCATCGCTAAAGACATGTCAGCTGTGAACACTGGTAGCTAACTTTCGTAAGTCTTTCCTATGCTGCTTCTTTCCACCTATGATTTTTCTTGCATGCAAAGTAACTTTTAAGGTGTTTTATATAAGATACATATTGAATAAAATTGGCGACCAAAATTTACGATCTGGCGACCAAAATGTTCTCATTAGTCGCCAGTTGGCTCCTGAACGAAAAAGTTAATTTCGAGCCCTGTTAAGGGCAAGGTATCGCTTTGGAAAGGAGTCTATACTGTATATTATAACTGACCTTTTTGCAGATAATCTTCGTCGTAAAACCAACTGAAATCACCCTCTCTCTGCTCTGGTCTTCCTCTGTTCACTTTCAAAGGAACTGAACTCTCTTTTTGCGTTGCTTTGAAGGTTTTTCCACTTGTCCCGTATCTCCTGTGTTGTTCTTGCGGTCATGCCGACGGCGTTTACGGCCTCCGTTATCTCTTCCCAGAGCTTGTTCTTCTTGGCGTTCGTTACACTGGTTTTAAATTTGCCGCTTGCAAAATGTCCATATGTTCTTCAAATTTTTCCGGTTATAGTATAGAGGGCAAAATTACTGAATGCTGATTGGTTGAAGAAGAGGGCATTTTTTTCGTAATTGAGGGAAAAATTACTCGCTCCTGATTGGTCAAGCGCGTTGTTCTCGTTGCATTCTGTTGGCTTGGCGGGTTTTTGAAGAAAATTTACAAACGGAGTGGTCGCATGTTTTGCCGGAGATTTTGTTTTAAAAAAGATTGAATTTGGATGATACGTAAGAAAGGAATTCTATAGATGAATTACAGCATTTTACGGCAAACAGGAAGCGATTATTTGTGTTAAAACTTGGATTAACCAGGCGCCTGCAGGCCAGTTTGCGAAGTTGAAGACCTTGAAGAAATTCATGGCACCACAAAAGCCTGTTAAGTTCTATCACTTTACTGAATATTTGCGGATTTCTGCGGACCTAAAGAAAAGAACTTTGACAGATTTTGCTGAAAGGGACCATTTCCATTTAACAGGAGAAAGAATAAGGCTGAAAGAAGTGAAAGAAAGCAATTAAATCGCCAAATGTGCAAGTTTAATAGTTTGAACTTGCCATTTGTTGTTGTAATCAAAGCGACAAAAACTTCACAACACAGGTATGCTTACATAAAATTAGCTTTGTTTATGTCGTAAAGTGTCTTTCATTGATAAATAATTAGGCTTTGTTTTCTAGACTAGAGCCAAATGTATCTTTGAATTTGGAAATTTATTTAGCAACAGTGAGTTGAAAAGTTGTTCTCGTCAGTTTGCGAGAAAGTATTTTCATTTCGGGTCAGTTCAAGTCTGAGTGACTCTTGAAAAGTCTGAAAGGTTTCCCTATAATTTTGCCCTCTACATTATAAACAAGTAATCTCATGTTCCCTTGCAAAATAAAGTTTTCAGAAGCTGCAGAAATTGCCTATTGAGTCGCTTGGCGACTCCGGCAATTTCTACATCTCCTGAAAACACGCGTGATATTAATCCTTAATTTTACTCGGGCCCATGCGATTACATTTCAGTACTAAAACGGAAATTTCTGAAGGAGAAAAGTTTGCTTGGCATACTTTTTTCGCTGGGGAAGCCATTTTGAAAAAAAGATTTCCCGCAATTTTATGACGTAAACCGGCGCAAAATAAATTATAATTAATATAATTCACTTTACGCTTAATCGCAGATTAGTTAATCGGCCGACTTATCTCCCTTTCAACAACCATTTTGTAACCCGCGATTAGCTAACTCACGATTAGGAAATTTAATCGACGATTAGGCTAAATCGGCGATTAGTTTAATCGGGGTTTTGAACAACCGGGCCCTGCTCTTCAGACAATCCAATATTGCACAATACACTGTATGTGACTTCAATGTAATGTCACCTTGATCAACAAATTGTTAACTACATTTTGAAGTTCATAATATCATTGTGTTCCATGTTCATCACCAACACATTAATATAAAAAGCTTTCTTAAATGCACTGTGAGTACCATAAACTGTTACTCTCTGAAGTGAACTGGTAAGAAGTAATGGCTTTTTTATTAATAAAAGTAAAACTTGTTTTATCTAGATGCTGATGGATCCGATGGGAGGAATTGTCATGACAAATGATGGAAATGCAATTTTGCGTGAGGTTGGGAGTTGATTTATCATCAGTAGACATTAAGATTTGTTGTATATCTTGTGGTTCAAGTTTTTATTTGGTTTGAACATTTTCAAACCAGACAAAGGAAAATAAAAATTAAACTGGTTTCAAACCAAAGAAAAATTTGAACCCCAACATGTACATGTATTTGCTATTCTTTTGGTGTAGGTTGTGATCGTACTTAACATTATTAATTTTTCTTGATAAGCTTCACTGTATGATTCTGACAGATAACCTTAGTCTATGTTTTAGTCTGAAAGATGCCTGAGCATCCTATGGACACCCACAGAGACATGCTCCCAAGATGAGGTTTCGATTTCTGGCTAAAAGCGCAACCTCAGTTGAACCATGTAATGTTGACCAAAGTCATTCATATATCACATGATTATGATTCAACCTCAACATAAAAACCTGTTAAAACCTACATGTATGACGTAAAAACAAAAAGTGAAACAACAGAGTACAGTAAACCAGAGGCTTACTAAACAAAGAAAAACTTGATAGGTTTTTACACTGTGGTCAACTTCACATTAATTTTCTTGCCACGCTTTATCCATCAGTTAGGTTTGGCACAAAAGTGGATTGGTATCTGAACCGGGCCTCAGTACTGTACGTGTAGGTGGCTATCACTGCCATTAATACTTAAAGTACTGAACCATTCATACTCCTCCTCCCTCCCCTCTCCCTCCCAGTTTTCCATGCTTCATGACAAAAAACATTATTTCAAAAATGTTTAGTCCAGACCAAAATTTAAGCTAACTAGACTGTAACTTTCATTCTGGCCAAAAGGGCTGAAAAACTAGTGTAAACACAATCAACCTACAGTATTGTGAAAAAATCATGCAAACGTATTTCGACGAATTTCCTGGCTTTTCGGGGCTTTTTGACAAAATTTCGGCGATATTTTGCCGAATTTTTGGGACGTCTTTTGTTTCAATCCATGCAAATTTTCGAACAAAAGTTCGAAAAGCTCAAAATTTCTCGGCGATAATTCGAGCGATAATACTGAACTTTCGTTCTGTTCTCCAAGCGTTTTCGAGGAAAGTTCAAATGCCATGTACTGTGTATACAAACACAGAATGTTTCCCATTATAACCTCAGTCTTTCTGGGTTCAAAGAAATCATTTAAATGGGTAATGAAACGACTCAGTCAGCGTTAATAACGTCAAGTAATTTGAATAGTCCAAGCTTTGATTCAGAAAATAAAATTATATTTGCGAAAGCTGTTGGCATGAAATATCAAGTACATTCTTCTCCTTAATAAAAATCATCAGCCCCTCCTCTATTTTTGAAACCAAAGATATTCTATGTGGGAAAGAGCCAATGCCGCAGAACAATGAAGTTTACTATCATTCTTATGTGGAGCATTACTCCACATTAGCGAGAATCAAAGCGCTTTCACAGCCCTACGTAGACGTGCTGAGTAAACGTAAGATATTTATGAGTTCTATTGGCGCAAACTTTTAAGAATAATTATTCTTTTCAGGTAAACACTTTCATAATGGGAATTAGAGGAAAGTTATTTTTATGAGCTCTGTCTGCATGAAGACATGAAATATCGAGGATGGTCTGGTTGTTACACTTTCGTTGCATGGTTCAAAGCACTTTTGGTCACGGCTGTCTGGGTGTTATGTAAATATTCTCAGGAAATATTAATCGCACCCGTGTCACAGCACTTTTTGATCAAAGATTGTTCTAATTATAGAAGGAAAGTCAAATGTTTTCATCATGGATTTGTGGTGACGATTAATTGCTAGATTGTTCTAAAAGCAAAGAATTTTCGCATGCATTTGAATTCGCACGGTGTCAGATTTCAGCAAAACAATTTGCATACACTGTACAATCAGTTTTCAATCCCACTAATGTTCTTGACTGTTAAATTAATCTTGAATGGAACTAAAAATTATAATCGAAATTAAAGACGGTAGGTAAGTTTGGTAGCAAAAAAAATTAGCCCTTTGAAGTTTGGTGTAGTTGTCAGTAAAAAAAAGTGCATGGCGGTCCCTTGGGAAAAGTGGTAAAAGTGCACTGTATGTCAAAACAGTAATTTAAAACCTGAAAACACGCTGGCACAAGCGAAAGTCACAAGTATTATAAACGGACTATGCGCTTCTACAAATTGTCTGTTTTCTTTGTAGTTTCGCTCGCGAAATTAAGATTAAGCTTTTCCAAACTCTCGGCCTTTATTTTCAAGTATTCCACCACGCTAAAACATCACAGAAAGTTTGGAGTGTCTTCGGGCTGGGAATAAACATAAGCCGTGTTTGGCTTTGCAAGTGTTCGACATTTTCAAGGGATTCACGCTTTTCAGTGTCATTGAAGATGGAAACCTTTAATGTTCATAGAAAACTAGGACGCCTTCAATCTGCCACGTTAAGCTGTAAACGATTATTAATGTGGCTTTGTAAAACAAGAGAATTGTCGTGATAAAACTTGACGTGATCGAGCATAAACTTGGCCAAGACAACAAATCATCGTCCTTTGTAGAATTGTTTTTAAAAGACTATTTAAAGCGAAGATGTTTTGGCTATTTTTTTGTTGTTAAATGAACTGAGTTTGTAGTCAGGCAAGTTTGTGAAATGGTAAGTTCTTTAATGTCTCTACGTCGGTAGCTGAACTCAAGTTTTACATTGTTTTATTTATGTTTGCTCAGTTACTAATTTTCGTGTAAGTTACATAACTGGTAGATTGTCTCAAATGCTTGGAGAATTTTGTGCGAACGCTGATGAACTGCCATTGTATTGCCTGGCGAAATTTTGTTTCCTGCTGGCGACATTTCACTGATGACCGCGAATTGTTGACGAGGTCCCGAAAGTGCAACGTAATATCACCCTTTGTTTCAACGAAATATCGTTCTAAACGCCATGAAATTTCACTTGAACTTTCGAGCGAACTTTCAACGAAAGGTCGCGGGAACTAGGAACGAAATTCGCGCATTTCACTTGCATGATTTTTTCACAATACTGTACAGTACTGTGCAGAAGAAATGAGAGGGAAATTCATGGTAACCTCCATTGTCTCAAAGAAGTTCGCGAAAGTTCAAGCAAAAATTTGAACGATATTTTGCGAGGAACACAAAATTTTGCATGCACTCATTCAAATTTTCGAAGAGCGTTTTGAATTTTCAAAGCTTCAGTGTAATTCTTCGTAACTGTTTGGAAAACTTTGAGGCACGGATAACGAATTTATTATGAATGTTCTTTTCATTCCACCAAGTGAAAGCGCTTTCTGTCGTGGCCGTCTTATGTAGGCAAATGCATTTGAGTTCTGTTACATGTAAAACGAAAATATCAAGTTTACTGTTTTTGTATAACACTTTCATTATGCGAATCAAAGTGCTTTCGCAGAGGTGCGAATCAAAGTGTTTTCGGTCACAGCTGTGTTTATTACTTTTTTTAGTTCTGTCTGCACAAAATTGAAGCTCAGCTGTGCTTTTTATCTGCACGAATCAAAGCGATTTTGGTCACCACTGTGTTGTTTAAACAAAATGTTTGCGAGTACTGTAGGCACGAAATATCAAGTACATTATTTTCCTTGAACACATTTGAGAATCAAAGCACTTTTGGTCACAGCGGTGTTGTTTAAACAGTTCTGTCTGCAGCAACATTTTTATCAGTTCTTTCGACACAAAATAAATAACGAGGACATTCTTTTTTTTACCACTTTTTTTAAGCAAATCAAAGTGCTTTTCGTCACAGCAGTACTATTTTAAGTTATGTCGGTAGAAACACGATTACTTTATTTCTAAGTCAATTATAGAGCTGTAATGTGAGAATCAAAGCTTTTTTACAGCCCTAGCCATGCTGAGTAAACAAAAGATACATGTATTTATGAGTTCTGTTGGCACAAAATTTAAAAAAAATGATATAATTATTCTTTTTAGGTAAATGCTATCATTATGGGAATCAGGGCCATGCTATTTTTATGAGCTCTGTTGGCATAAAATATCCATCTGGAACAGTCTTTTCATTAATACGCTTTCATACAATTTTAATGTGGTTCAAAGCACTTCTGGTAACGGCTGCCAGCCGTCTGGGTGTTAAGTAAATATTCCCTGGAATTATTCATCCCACACATGTCACAGCACTTTTTAGAAGAAATGTCAAATGTTTTCATCATGGATTCTTGGTGACGATTTTGGATAGATTGTTCTCATGCAACAAATTGAAAATGTTAAAATAATGTTGCATAAAATCTTTTTCTCCAAGAATTTCAACACTAACATTTACATGCATTTGAACTCACATGGTGTCGGATTTCGACAAGAAATTTGCATACTATCAGTTTTCGATCCTGCTTGTTGTTCTGTTACTGAAGTAATATTTTCCACTCGAGAGGAAATCAATAACAAAACTCTTGACTACTGATGCAATTAATTATAAATTGACTTTGTGTCATCATTTCAGTGGTAATCATGCTTGTAATTTCAAATCGTCCACAGGCTATGCACTCAGCCAATTCAAAATTACTTGCCCAATTACCCCCTGAATTGTACTCCACTGAGTTCAATTTCTACAGTGGAACCTCGATTTAACGAAGTGCCAAGGGACTGGAGAAATTGGTTCGTTATATTGAGGGTTCGTTAAATAGTAAACCTCGTTATAACCATTTGCGGAAAATAGCCAAAATGTTTGTTATATTGAAGTATAGCTAATTGTTTTGTATAAAATGCTGGGTATTGCGACGTTCAATATTGTGAAAAAAATCCTGCAAGCGAATTATGCGAATTTCGTTCTTTTCGTGGCATTTAGAGCAATATTTTGCTGAAACAAAGGGCGATATTGCGTCGCATTTTTGGGACCTCATCGAAAATTTGCCATCATCAGCGAAATGTCACCAACAGGAAACAAAATTTTGCTAGGCAATACAATGGCAGTTCATCAGCATTCTTGCAAAAATTTAATTCTCCAAGCGATTGAGACGATCTACTGGTCAATGTAAAACTCAAGTTCAGCTACCAACATAGCGACATTAAAGAACTTACCATTTTACAAACTTGCCTAACTGTGTACTCGGTTCATTCTACATGAAAATAGCCAAAACATCTTCGCTTCAAATAGTCTTAAATTAAAAACAATTCCACAAAGGATGATGATTTGTTGTCTTGTCCAAGTTTATGCTTAATTACGTCAAGTTTTATTGCGACAATTCTCTCGTCTTGCAAAGCCACATCAATAATCGTTTACAGCTTAACATGGCAGATCGAAGGCGTCCAAGTTTATTCCCAGGCCGAAGACACTCCAAACTTTCTGTGATATTTTAGTGTGGTGGAATACTTGGAAATGAAGGCTGAGAGTTTGGAAAAGCTTAATCTTAATTTGGCGAGCAAAACTACAAAGAAAACAGAGAATTTGTAGAAGCACATAGTCTGTTCATAATAATTGTGACTTTCACTTGTGCCAGTGTGTTTTCGGGTTTCAAATTACCGTTTTAACATAAATTCAGTGCACTTTTGCCACTTTCCCCAAGGGACTGCCATGCACTTTTTTTTACCGACAACTACATGTACAACAAACTTCAATGGGCTATTTTTTTTCTGCTACCAAACTTTCCCTACCGTCTTTAATTTCGATTATAATTTTTAGTTCCATTCAAGATTTATATTTATTTAACAAGTAAACATAAAGTGCAGAAAGAATTTTACACATGAATCCAAAACTCAATTTCAAATGCCAGTGTTAAGACTGAAGGTTGCCTCTAGAAAATATTCCTTAGTAACAGTCAAGAACAACAAGTGGGATTGAAAACTGATTGCATGCAAATTTCTTGCTGAAATCTGACACCGTGCGAATTCAAATGCATGCAACATTTTCTTATCGAGTAGCACTTTTTGTCGCGGGTCGCGAATCGCGACTGAAAGTCGTGGGTGCGGGTGCGGGTGATAAGTGCGGGTAACGGGTGCGGGGTCGGTGTTACCGACGGCTTACGATTGAACATGACGAAACGGTAAAAATATATATATATATATGTGACCCTCCATAGGAAAACACGTCTTATCAGCAAAAGCGTTTTTTGGGGGGTTTGAGGTCACTTAGAAACCCTTTGGAAACCCGGTTTCGGGGGGTTTGAAACCCTTTGGAAACCCTTTGGAAACCTGTTGGAAACCCTTTGGAAACCCGTTGGAAACCCTTTGGAAACCCGTTGGAAACCCTTTGGAAACCCGTTGGAAACCCTTTGGAAACCCTTTGGAAACCCGTTGGAAACCCTTTGGAAACCCGTTGGAAACACTTTGGAAACCCTTTGGAAACCCTTTGGAAACCCTTTGGAAATCCGTTCGAAACCCTTTGGAAACGCTTTGTAAAAATCTTTTTTTTTGTAGTTCGCTTTGTAACAACTCTGCATATCTCGCTTTGCTAACACTTTAACAATCCTTGCAAATACCCTCACGTGTTTTCGTGGCTATACATGTATGAATAGTAAACTGAAACAAAAGATTTTTCAAGCTACGCGCTTTAAATCGCCGTGCGAACGCCGTCGCGACAGCATTGTTTAATTAACATCCTTTCCGCAGGTTCGAATTTCGGCGTTGGTTCTTAAATTTTTCGTCTTTTAAAATTAATTCATTTGAATGGTTTTGCTTTCTGTGAAAACACTTGCGCCATCGATGCATTTGATTATGTTACAAACGTAAACAAAACAAAACCGCGACAGTGTTCGCTACCTGTTCGATTGTGTTCAGAATGTAAATAAACCAAAATCACGGCAGCGAGACCGTTTCATGTTTCGACACGCGTGTTAAACATAAACCCGTGTCTCAGAATAATTTGTTGTGTATTGCTTTTTTTGTCATTCTGCTTTCGACAGTTTTCCTAAAGTTTTTCAATTGAAATTGAGGCAGGCCGGTTCATTTGTGGGATTAAAACTTGTGACATTTCTCAAATGTATTCAGTTTCACCGCAACAGTATTACAAAAGACTGTTAAAAAATATCGCTGCAATCAAAATCACAACGTTTTTATTCGAATCAGTTTGCAAGCAGCTATTTATGAACGTTGTATCTCGGTTCAGAATCGAACCACTTTTGTCGAACCCCGGGTGTCAAACATGGCATGGTGTGTTTAGGTTTATACAGTCATGCATACCTACCAGAGAAAACGGAGCACACCAGTCCTGGGATTATTATCTTCAGATTATCATTAAATTTTGCAACTAAGAATGTAGCTGATACATTTTTTCTTTAAGCTAGCAATTTTAATTTAGGATATAAACATCAAATAGCGTGCTAAAAAATATTTTTCGGCCCACAAATTCATTCTGAAACTTGATGCGTTCGCGCTCACCCGGCCGTGAATTTTTCAATTTTGCGTGAGTTGTAAACGGCGCGTGATTTTGACGAACTGTAGTTTATGATTATTACATTTTTTTGGCTTGGATTCCCACTAGGGGCAATTTGTTTAGAAGTTTTCATTATAAAACATAAGGTATGCGCGGCGAAGGCGGGCCAGTTCATTTCATTGACTATTCCGGTTTACTGTAATAGTAAACAAAAGATACGGAGTTGAAAAGAAAACTGTGAAAAGGTCAAAAATCAGAGGCTGTAAAAAAATATTGCTGCAATCAAAATCACAACGATTTTATTCGAACAAATTTGCAAGCAGCTATTTATAAACGTTGTATCTTGGTTCAGAATCGAACCACTTTTGTCGAACACGGCAGTGTGTTTTTGGTTACAGTCACGCATTACCAGGGAAAACGGAGTACACCAGTCCTGGGATTATTATCTTCAGATTATCATTAAATTTCGCAACTAAGAATGTAGCTGATGCATTTTTTCTTTAAGCTAGCAATTTTATATTGGAGTATAAACATCAAACTAGCGTGCTAAAAATATTGTTCGGCCCACAAATTAATTCTGAAACTTGATGCGTTCGCGCTCACCCGGCCGTGAATTTTTTTATCTTGCGTGAGTTTCATCTGTCCGAAAGTATGTTTCGTACAGCTTTCAATGAGTTTGCAAACCCTTTCGGAAGCGCTTGGACACTTTAGAAACGCTTTAGAAACCCTTTGGAAACCCGTTGGAAACCCTTTGGAAACCCTTTGGAAACCCTTTGGAAACCCGTTGGAAACCCTTTGGAAACCCTTTGGAAACCCTTTGGAAACCTGTTGGAAACCCTTTGGAAACCCTTTGGAAACCCTTTAGAAACCTGGTTTCAAGGGGTTTGAAACCCTTTGGAAACCCTTTTGAAACCCAGTTTCACAAAATTGCAACATTTGATAAGACATGTTTTCGTATGGAGGGTCACATATATACCGCTGTGCAAAGGCTTCGCTGGGTTTTCCGATTTTTCTCTCTCCGCGCACACAAAAAGAAACAAAAACAAAAACAAAATTTTTACATTGTAATTCGATCTGTTATTAATAGTGAAGAGTCACTAATTGTGGCTATGCCACTGCAAATTTCTAGTATGATTAGTGGACGATAAAATTCGAAACTCCGCTTTGGGAGAAGTTAGTTTTTGGTAATTTTTCTTTTTAATTTTTGGTATTTAATTTTAATTTTTTGATAATTTGCTACCCGCGACTTTTACCCGCACCCGCACCTGTTACCCGCACCCGCACCTGTTACCCGCACCCGCACTTATCACCCGCAACCGCACCCACGACTTCCAGTCGCGACTCGCGATCTGCGACAAAAAGTGCTACTCTTTCTTATCAATTCTTTGCTTTTAGAGAGTAGCACTTTTTGTCGCGGGTCGCGAGTCGCGACTGAAAGTTGTGGGTGCGGGTGCGGGTGCGGGTAAAAGGTGCAGGTAGCAAATTATCAATTGAAAAACTAAAATAAAATACCAAAAATTAAAAAGAAAAAATTACCAAAAACTAACTTCTCCCAAAGCGGAGTTTCGAATTTTATCGTCCACTAATCATACTAGAAATTTGCAGTGGCATAGCCACAATTAGTGACTCTTCACTATTGTTAACAGATCGAATTACAATGTAAAAATTTTGTTTTTGTTTCTTTTTGTGTGCGCGAAGAGAGGAAAATCGGAAAACCCGGCGAAGCCTTTGCACAGCGGTATATATATATATTTTTACCGTTTCGTCATGTTCAATCGTAAGCCGTCGGTAACAAAAGAATAACCGCCAAAATGGGACAAAATAAAAACAAAAGCAATAAATTCCTGATAACATCCAGGCATTTATGCTGAGCCGATTTCAAGGAATCTTCAAAGGAAATACGAGGCTTATTAATATGTACCGTTCAAATTAATAAAGACCTTACGAAACCACGACGGCGACACCAACGCAAACGTCACTAAAAAATCAATCCGCAGTTATAAAACTACTTCGCGATTATATAAGTCGACAAGTTCAATTTGTATAATGTAGCTGAACTACCCGCGTGTTGAATTTTCACATTGACTTATAAAATAATATGATTTGATAGTTCGTCGTTCGTGTCAATGTCGGTGCGTTCGCACGAAGGAATTTGTTATCCTTGGCCCGTCGAGTTTTTCACACGGTACTGGCTTGATCAGCGCCAGGGTCAAAAGAGAAAGAGGGTGCCATGGTTAGAGTATGCGTGCACGTGTCCTAAACTTTAATTTATAGTTTTGAATTTCACGGAGTATTAAACAGTACAAAGAACATTTTCTGGTTTCATTTCGTTCGATCCTTTTTTGTCATGGAGCCCGACAGTTGGGAGAGGCTGTACCTTTCCAAACAAGCTCAGTGATTGGTTAACGAAACAATAGGTTAAACAACACAAACAATAGCCCTAGACCTAAACACAATAGAAGCTACAGTACTACGGGGCCAATAAAAATAGAGGTCTGGAAGAGCTACAGTACTACTCCGACAGTTCGCCTAAGCCAGGGCCTAGTTATGAAATTCAAGGTTTTAAGAGAACGCGAACATGTGACTGTGAATTTTCCTTTCTCTATCTGAAAATTCAACACGCACGCTGTTACCCGCACCCACAACTTTCAAAAACAAAAATTAGCCCGTGCAAAAATCGAGGAAAACAAAAGAAACTGCTCCTGTGGGACATGCTTTTGTGGAATGTTTTTGTTTTTGTCATTTTGCATGGGCAAATTTTTTTTTTGACTGTAGTGCGACCAAGCCCTAAGTAAGTAAACATGAAGTTACTCATGAACCCAAAACTCAATCTCAAATGCCATCCTCTAGAAAATATTCCTCAGTAATACTAAATAGTCGAGAACAGCAAGTAGGATTGAAAACTGATTGTATGCAAATTTCTTGCTGAAATCTGACCCCGTGTGAATTCGAATGCATGCGGCATTTTCTTTTCTAGCCTGCGAACAGGCTCCTGGTTCGGAGGGGCGCTATTTTCCGACGCGAAGCGCCGGCAACGAAGGGGAGCCTGCACGCGAGTTTCAGAATATCGAATGTCTGCGTCCAAATTTTGGACGCAAACCTGGAAGCGCTGATTGGTGGATTTTAATTATTCATGACGTAATCGTAGTTTTTCATTTCCGGTAGAGAAATTAAAAATTAGAAATTATTAAAGAGAAATTACTCGTTTCTTTCTGTTCAGAATTATTTTTGTCCGGTACAGAGTAACGTTTTCACTCAGTTCTTAATTCGAATACATGAAATATTTCTCAGAATCCCAGACATTCTGACGAGTGCGTGCAGACATTCTGGCGAACGGGTGTGTATTAAAACAACTCGTCATTGAAAATTTCGTCATTCATTGCGTAAAGTTTAAATAATATAAACATGTCTTGAATGAGTTGAATCGCCGTTCAATAAGCTTCTTGGTAGTTTGCCTGGGGAGGCAGCGGATTTTTGTTTTATCTTCACGAGGAGCTGTACCCATGAGCGGCGAAGCCATAAGCGATCCGTTGTCTATTTTGTCGCTCGGTTAAAAATAGTTTTGTCAATTTCTTCTGAATTATTGTCGTCTTTCTGATCAGAATTATTTTTATCCGACTCTTTCAGTCAGTTCTGAATTCTACGGCGGGTTCGCGATCAGAGTTAACGTGCAGTGCAAGTCCTGGAGTCCCAGAAATGCCAGCTGAATGACCAGCTGAATGATCAATTCGTTCGTGATTAATGAAACGTTCATGAATTATTTTCCATTGCTAGTGGCTTTCGAATTATTTTCGCAGACGGTTTTATTTGTTTTACAGCTTCTGAAGAATTTTTTTTAACTACGACCGACCGCTGAAATTGCGGGTGTAAACAAACACGGCGAAGCGAAGCGACAAGAACTATAAATAACTCGGACATGGTTTTCGGCTAACTGTAACAAAACAACTTATTTATAATGATTTTATCTGCTTTAAGGTATTGAATTGCAGAGGCTGAAAGTATGGTAATTTTGGGAGTTTATCCATGAGACATGGCGCTCGCGAGCGATCGGGCGCCTAGATTTCATGTGTATCATCATTTGTTTACCTTGATTTTGAATTTTGACTTCCGGGGCATGCTGATTGGTTAGCTAAAGCAATCCGCGGGTTCTTGTGGGTGGCAGCCGCGATTTTGAAGGATGCGTGCAGGCTTCCCTTCTTCGCATTGACCCTGCCGTCCGACTGGAAGCCTGTCCGCAGGCTATTTCTTTTCAATTCTTTGCTTTTAGAACAATCTAGCAATTGATCGTCACCACGAATCCATGATGAAAACATTAATATATTTTGACTTTCCTTCTATTATTAGAACAATCTTTGATCAAAAAGTGCTGTGAGATGCGCGCAATGAATATTTCCTGAGAATATTTACATAACACCCAGACGGCTGTGATCAAAAACGCTGTGAACAACGCAACGAAAGTGTAACAAATAGACCGTCTTTGATATTTTATGTCTTTCATGCTGACAAAGCTCATAAAAATAACTTGGCTCTGATTCCTGTTATGGAAGTGTTTACTTAAAAAGAATACATGTATTCTTAAAATTTTGCACCAATAGAACTAAAAAACCCTTATGTTTACTCGATCAGCACGGCTAGGGCTGTGAAAGCGCTTTGATTCTCGCATGTTTTTAAGTACTGTTTAAAAAAACGAGCAGTAGTGTATTATCAGGTTTAAAAACTCGAGGCGAAGCCGAGAGTTTTTACACCTGATAACACACGTACAGTACTGCAAGTTTTTTGAATGGCTTCAAAAACATTCGTTCAAAAGCGTGTCCCTTCGGAATTAAAACAATTGCGCTTTTGTGCAAAGAGGAAGTTAGCAATGTGTACAAGAAAAACAAGTAGACTGATTAGCATACAACACATGTGCCACGTCTTCGACAAAGCAACCATTGCTTCCCGGCTCCTGTCGAAAGTTTTGGGATTTTACAGTTCTGAGGAAAAAATAATCTACTGAAAAATGCTACAGTATACCAAAGTTGACAGGTACGGTAAATAAAACGTCTGACAATTTTTCAGTGGTAGAGAACGAGTAGAAATAAGCAGCTTGCATCTCCGAACCAGTTGCTTACCTGGCAATTTACACTTGGGTGCTGGTGTCATTCAAATAACGGCTCACTCGTTAAACTGTTGGTTGTTTATTTTGTTGAGAAGATTCCAAATAGAATGGCAAAAGACTACATGTAGATATCGTAAAACAGTACTGAACAAAAACATTAAAGTCACCATTTGTTGTACTAAGAATCCTGAATAATTACTACCCATATTAGTATTCGTTATATAAAGATTACGTGTGATCTTTATATAAAGATCACGGTGGTCATTTTAAAATCATTCTCATTAAAAATTTAGCGATAATTGCATTGTTTGCACATTCAGCCCCTGCACTCCCCTCTGACTGAAATCAAAGCCGCCACCAGGCTTTTCATAATGACCGTAGATTACCAGGTATAAAGGTTCATACACGTGATCGATTTGCGTTGTGTGATAGGCTGATATGCTCATGAATTATTAATGAGTTTTTGAACCAGAAATAAAGTCATCGATTGATATTTCTACCAACAGAACTTAAAATAACACTGCCTTTACCAAAAGGCACTTTGATTTGCTTAACAAAAGTGGTTAACAAAAAGAATGGCTTGACTATTTCGTGTCGAAAGAACTGATAAAAATAACGTGGTCGACCAAACTTATAAATATCTTTTATTTACACAACACATCTGTGACCATTATATATATAGCGCTTTGTTTCTCACAATGACGCGTTTTTATTAAGAAGAATGTAGAGAAGAATGTACTTGATATTTCATGCCAACAGCTTTCACAAATATATTTTCTGAATCAAAGCTTAGGCCATTCAAATTACTTGATGTTATTAACGCTGACTGAGCTGTTTCGTTACCCGTTTAACCCGTCGATAGTATGCACATGTAACCACACAGCGCGGAGACTAAGGTTATAACAGGAAACATCATGTGTTTGTATGCACAGTACATGGGGTCGGTACAAAACGTGGACCCCCCCTTCTGGACCCCCCTTTTGGACCCCATCTGGACCACTTCTGGACCCCCATCTGGACCCCTTCTGTACCCCCTTCTGGACCCCCATCTGGACCCCATCTGGACCCCCTTCTGGACCCCCTCTTTTTCTTCCAGGAAATGGCCAAATGACAGTTTTGAATTAAAACATGTGTGCAAAGTAGGAAAAAATGTAAAAAAATAATATTAAAATTGAAATAAATAGAAGATAAAAACAACTGGGCAACTTGAAAAGGAACTGAAGAGCGCTATAATAAATTACACACTTGTCACATTCCACTTTCTGTTTATAATACATGTAATGCTACACTATTTCCACTCAGTGTTCCATTCCGTTGAAGCACTGGGTGGTTAGTGTTCAGGTTTCATTATTATTTGATGTAGAATCTGGTATTTTCGGAGACCATCGTTATTTGTTTTTGTAGTTTCCAAGTGAGCAAATGCTCCTGTTATCACACATAGTCAACAGCAAGATGTTCTAACTGCCCAGTGCTTCAACGGAATGGAACACTGAGTGGAAATAGTGTAGCATTACATGTATTATAAATGGAAAGTGGAATGTGACAAATGTGTAATTTTTTAAAGCGCTCTTCAGTTCCTTTTCCAGTTGCCCAGTTGTTTTTATCTTTTATTTATTTCAATTTTAATATATTTTTTTTAACATTTTTCCTACTTTGCACACATGTTTTTATAGACCAATTTCAATATATTAAAATTCATACTTGGCTCCGAGGCTCGGGGGAATAAAACAAAGAAATCACATCGAGGTTCAGCGTTGAATTATTCATTTCCTTTGTTTTATTCCCCAAGCCTCGGAGCCAAGTATGAATTTTAATATATCGAAATTGGTCTATTCAAAATTGTCATTTGGCCATTTCCTAGAAGAAAAAGAGGGGGTCCAGATGGGGGTCCGGAAGGGGGTCCAGAAAGGGTCCAGATGGGGGGTCCAGATGAGGGTCCAGATGGGGGGTCCAGATGGAGGTCCAGATGGGGGTCCAGATGGGGTCCAGATGGGGGTCCAGATGGGGTCCAAATGGGGGGTCCAGAATGGGGGGTCCACGTTTTGTACCGACCCCAGTACATGGCGTTTGAACTTTCCCTCGAAAATGCTTGGAGAACAGAACAAAAGTTCGCTAAAAAATTTGTAACAAATTTTCTGGATGAGCGAAACTATACATGTAGCTGCAAATTTTCTAGTATAGCAAACTTTCGTTCGAAAATGCGCGCAGATTGAAACAATAGGTGTCCCGAAAATTCGGCGAAATATCATCAAAATTTCTGAACAAATAACATTTGCACTTTAATGCCTGTATGAAGCTACCATACACTGTACATATAACTACGGCACTGGAAAACTGTACAGGTTATACCTTTGACCTGTAGCAGACACTATACACATCTATCAATGATAATCAAGGTTTTCTTAGGACGTGAGTTCCAGTCTCTGCATAACAAAACTTAAACAACAGACTACTACTGGCTAGATGCTAGAAAATTGAACATTGCTACAGTTCTGTAGATGCTTAATCAAAGAAATCTTCCAATATACATGTGCTCTTGTTATTGGCTTCATTATATCAGGTAGATTTTATGTTTGTGCTGCTGGATTGTGTTTGTAATAATGAGGATTTCGTTATATCGAGGTTTTGTTCCATACATTTTACTTGTAATTTTGCCAGGCTGAAAAATATCATTCGTTATACCGATGACTTTGTTATATGGAGGTTCGTTAAATCGAGGTTTCACTGTTCTAAGTTACACTGTAATACAATTTTTCCACTTCTGGCAATTGCCTACTACCTGAATAATTATAAGTATCTACCTATAAAGCCTTTAAGTTAATAATTATGGACTAACAAATGTATTGATGTGTTTCTATGCTAATGTGTAGATTCAAGTGCAACACCCAGCAGCAAAATCAATGATTGAAATCAGTAGAACTCAAGATGAGGAAGTTGGTGATGGCACTACATCAGTTATTATTCTTGGTAAAAAATATTTTGTAGTTATGAATTACAGAGTACATGTATGTGTTTCTTTTGATTTGATCTAGCTCTGTCACTTATTCAAACCAATCACAACAAGATAGATAGATTATAAAATTATTAGTAAGGTAATTTCCAAAAGAATCGAGACAACATTGCCAAAACGGATCCCGGCACTCAGATCAAACAGGTTTTATTAACCCATTCACACCTGAGGATTTTTACGTTTTTGAGTGATTTTCTGCATACACACGCCCCATAGGATTTCGTGACTGCATATTTGGAGTTACCATTGAAAGTGCTGCTGTTCTAAAACACTGAAGGCTCGAGTTTACTGGAAACGTCATTGTGACGATCTCATTTTGCTTGCTTGATTTGCAATAAAGGGTCCAATATGAATTATCTACGATTTTTGGTAAGTTCACAGCCATTTTTCATCTTTAGTAGCTGCCTGGTGAGCATCATTAAGCTTGGAGGTAGTTCAGAGTCCACTTCTCAATGAAGCGAGTTAGTTGTTGTACTTCGTTTGCGAATTTGGCTCGTTGCTCGTTGAACTGGAAAAATGGCCGCCTGGAAACGAAGCAGCTTTGGGACTCGACTCTGGATGAATTTCTCGACCTACTGCGGCATATTTTGGAAGTTGCGACCACAGGAGAACACAACAAGCGCGAAATTTCGGCGGTGGGTCGGAGTGGCTGTGGACTTAGTATAAATATGAAATGTGTGCGGAAAGAAACGAACGCTGTCAAAATTCTTGGCCATTTCCCAGCATGCAGTGCGGTGGTGATATTGAAAATTGAGGCAAGGTCAGTATGCATTAGAACGAGAGGCTAGAGCTCGGCCCGAGCAACGAATAAGAGCAAAAAAATTCACTGCTAAGCTAGGACTAGGACTGAATTTTGCTGTGAATGTTGATTTTTGGGTTTGCCATGATGATTTGAATAAAAAAAACTAAAGGCAAAAACGTGATTTTTGTTGTTTTTCTATGACGTTAAAAACGGTAATTTTTGTTATTGTCCAAATTCAAACGCTGATATTCTGCAAAAATCGCTGACTTTTTTGTGTTTATTGGGTATCTCAATTTGAAAGACTTTCTAGTCAATGCTCACAACTGCTAGTTAAGGCAATGTTCGCACGATTGAGAAAGTTACAATTTTTTAAAGCAGTGGAGTCTTGTACGGGCGGTTACGGGCGGTTCAGGTGTCAATGGGTTAAGGGAAGATTCATTGGGCGAAACGTTCGATTCCTAAATGATCTAATGGAATATACAGATGTTAAAAAAATCCCAGGAATTTTGCTTTTCGTTGATTTCGAAAAAGCCTTTGATGCAATAGAATGGGAATTTATACAAAATGCCCTAAAACTATTTAACTTTGGCCCAATAATAAGAAAATGGATTTCAGTCCTTTATAACGATGTTAGTAGAAAGTGGGGTAATGAATGGTGGTTTTATGACTAATCAAGAGGTGTTCGACAAGGCTGCCCTTTAAGCCCTCTCCTATTTGCTATAGCTGTAGCTGTAGAAATTCTAGCAAAAAAAATAAGGCAATCCGTAAATTGCAGAGGAATAGAACTGCTTGAGCTCTGTAGAAGCCAAAATAAGCCAATTTGCAGACGACACCACTCAGATAATTTTATGTAAACTAAAAGATGTAAACGCACTAAAGGAAAACATGAAAATTGTTAGCAAATTCCGTGACATTTCTGGTCTCAAATTGAACAAGAAGAAAACTAAAGCAATGTGGATCGGTTCGGCAAAAGAAACTATAAAAAACTAAACCTCTAGAATTCATTTCTCTCAAGAACCAATTAAAATGTTGGGTGCGAACATATCTTACAATCAAGATAAAAACAATAATTTAAACTTTTTTTGTTAAAATCCACAAGATGAATGTTAAGCTTAATTTGTGGCAAACACGAGATTTAACACTTTTCGGGCGTACGATGTTACTTAAACACAATAAAAAGTAAAGCTGATCCTTGTGGGGTCGTGTTACAAATACTTGGTGGCATCCATCTTCCAGATCTTCTACTGTACAAGAATCCACCAAAATCAGCAAAAATTAACACCGTCCAATTGAGAAACCGTGCATAGATATACTGTAGAACGTATTACTCCTAACACTATACGAAAGATATACTGGCAAGGAAGAGGCTTAAACTGAAAAAAATATTTGAAAAAAAAAACAACATAAAATTTATGTTTTTTTTCGTGAGTTTTATTGTGAGTTATTTAAACAGGTGTCCACATATTTTTGCAGTGTTTTTATTTTTTTGCAGTGGAATTTACCAGCATAATAATCTTAAACAGCCCCTTTTGTCCTTATTAACCATAAAGAGTGATACTTTGTAGTTATTAATCGTGAAACAATGTCAGTTACAGTTAATAATCTTAAAATTCCAGATTAATAACTATGTTTGGCAGACGTTTACAGTTAATAATCGTGTAATGCGCGAATATTAATTGTGTCTGACAGACATTTACAGTTATTAATCGTGAGTTGCCCATTTCCACGGACAAGATCGAACTCGAAAGCCAATTTTACTTGACCATCCGCCATTACAAAAAAGAAAACTAACGTAAAGTCTACTTTCCACAGGACTTGTTATACCGTAAATATTCCACAACCGAATTCTTCAGGGGTCAAAATTTCTATTGAGCTTGACTTCTATTCGATTTAATTTGTTCGCGAACGATATTTTCCTAGTCTTCCTTTTCGATGAAGAACAACGCGAGCGTCGCCATTAAACATAGAAGCGCGAGCGTGTGAAGCATTTATACATGTAAAATTAAAACACCTCTATTTAAGTCTTGTTATTGGAAGAAAACAAAGCGAGAGATCTCTTAATCGATTTCCGAAACTAAAATTCATTTGACCCGGCCGGAGAAGTAGAAAATTGCTTTTGACAAGAATTGTTTTCAATTGAACGTATCGTGAAATCAACAACACGGCGAAATACTTTCAGTGGGAAGATTCGCTCGCAGTCAAAATTAGCGGTGTTAACTTAAAAAAGATTTTGAAAAGTCTAACTTATTGGAAAGGTTTTCATTCTTTAGCAGTGGAGAGCTGATAACAAGGTTTGTCCTCCACAATCATTCACAAACTGACAATAAGTGACAGAAACTAAACAACATGCTTACAACATTCAGTTCCACTAGCGTCAAATGTTTTTTGGAACTCCAAAGGAAAATCGGCTGAAAATGTGTGTACGGGATATGAATTTGAAATGATTATTTTGGTCTAAAACTCAAAATGCATCTAATTATAACCAAATCCTTTTAGTTGATTCATTTTCATTCACGATCGAAACACTTTGTACTTATTTTAAAATCGTAAAGACCGATAGTTCGCAGTTATTAATCGTGAAGTGCGTCACTTGCGATTAATAACTATGGGAAACATTTGAAGGCGCTTGAAAAGAAAGGGCTTTCTTCGAAAGCGAGGTAGCGGGACGTATTCATTCAATGCACTTCCGGACTTCGGAATGAAACTCCAACTTACAAAAATATATATTTTTTATGAAAAAGTGAGTTACAAGCGAATTTCAGATAAACTTACTCATTGACGGCCGGCGCACAAGTTGAAATCTTCGAACGCCATAAAAATGCACATCGTCGAATTTCGCGGAATATGCATCATCACAGGGAAAAAACACATCACAGCCTGGAAAGCAGTTAAATGTTTCGCGAAACAAAACTTAACATGAGCGGTATAATTTGTTGTTATGATGTAACTTGCTTTAATGTAAGGTTTATAAATATTTCGAGCGAAAAATTGAAATCTGAGAACACCGCCGTTCGATTATGCAAATTTGATAAGATCGCCCCGGCAAAATATTCGCGGCTTGAATATTTGCGGCGTTTTCGCATTGTCTTCGCAAAAATACTCTTTCAGTTGAGAAATAAAATAATATATCGTTTTCTAAAGGACTTTTCATTAAGAAAAAGATCTGTTTTAGTTGAAAGTGTTTTGCACGAAGAGGTTTGATGGTCTTTGATGCAAACGGTCTGGAAAAACATCGGGTGTCACGCAACAGGCGAGGAATTTTTCTTTCAGGCTCTGGTGAAACTTCAGTAAAAAGAATGCTTATCAGGTTAAGATTAAACCTCTAAAATAGCGAAGCTATGTCTTATAAAGCTTACAGTTCCTTTCAAATGAAAGATCGTTTTCAACCTGTTTAATTTCTTACTAGTCCGCAGTGGATGTACTGTGCATGCAGGATATGCCGCATTGTGTTATCTGTTTTTTAGCGTTTTTTCAGCATATAAGCGAGGATTTTGTGTGTTTAAAGACCCATCCAGCTAGCCACACAACCTGAAAAAACGATATTAAATGGTCCACATTGCTCGTTTTCCCTTACAAAATCACTGCTACAAGAAATCCGGGTTTTAGCGGTAAATTGATATTTCTACGCGGGAAAAATAGGATAGTTTAAAGCGTGACTGTAATAAAAAAAAAACGGTAAACAAAAAGCGACAGGTAGGGAAAACCTATAAAGTGTAAAGTATAAAGGGTAGGGAAAGAAAAATCATTTATTGTGCGCTCAAATTAACAATAAGAAATTCCTTTATATTTTACTGAATATGAAATTTTCGCTCGCATCAGGTGAATTCAAGTGAGTTCAAAAGAAAACATTCTGCGCGGAATATTGTAAGGGCGAAAACATGCTCGCGTTGCGAAAGGTCTTTCTTTTAAATCGTTTCGTTGAATTCAGTGTCGTCGACGAGTTGCTTTACAGTTCAATTGAAAAAAGAATTTAGTCAATGACAATTTGACGTTGAAAAAAAGGACCTCCCTTGTGATGGGAAGAACGATTCGGCATCTCACTTGATGCTTCTTGGCTACAACTTGACACACATTTGACAGCCAGTTACGCGATTGGAGACATTTTGACAGCCAGCTCTGCGATTGGACACAATATTTGACAGCAAGCTCTGCAATTGGTTGCTATAGACGCACTTTGACGCAAATGACCGGCTACAGGAAAATTGACCTCCTGAGAATCAAACGAGGCGCTTACCGAAAATCATTTCTATTTATCGTACACTGCTTTAAAAGTAAAAAAGAGTCAAGTTGGACTCATTTCTCGGATTAAGGAATTTTTACCACGGTTAAAACCACTTCTGATTAAGTGGCTTTCCAAATCCGCCAATGACTGAACACGTGCTATAAGCTTAGTTGAAGCTTTTTGTAGAGTAAGTTCACCACATAAGACTGCGAGAAAAAAATATCCTTATGCTGGGCTGCCCTGTTGGACTGTTGGTGGAACTTGAAATGAAAACACTATTGAGCTTCAAATACATATTGGTTGAAAATAATGCGTCGGATTTCTTTGCAAGAACTGAATGAGTGCTGAAATGTTCACCACTGTGCAGGGTGGAAGAAGTGACAATTTACCAAGCGCAAATCACTGAAATCAAAACATCGATAGCTGTATAAATCACTGCTGACAGAAAAGAACAAATTTAAAGGACAAGACTTCACAAACGAATTTTGAGAGCCGCATGCATAGCCGTTGCATAGCCGTTGTTTCTACTCTGCCACACTTGTGAACGCCAAAGGTGAGCCACTGTTTTTGCCCAGGTTAATACTTCATCTGAGTTTGTTGTACTTGATCGGTTGTGGGTTTTTTCGTAATTAAACAGATTACAATGTCTGTCGCTTTTTGTTTACCGTTTTTTTTATTACCGTCACGCTTTAAACTATCCTATTTTTTCCGCGTAGAAATATCAATTTACCGCTAAAACCCGGATTTCTTGTAGCAGTGATTTTGTAAGGGAAAACGAGCAATGTGGACCATTTAATATCGTTTTTTCAGGTTGTGTGGCTAGCTGGATGGGTCTTTAAACACACAAAATCCTCGCTTATATGCTGAAAAAACGCTAAAAAACAGATAACACAATGCGGCATATCCTGCATGCACAGTACATCCACTGCGGACTAGTAAGAAATTAAACAGGTTGAAAACGATCTTTCATTTGAAAGGAACTGTAAGCTTTTTAAGACATAGCTTCGCTATTTTAGAGGTTTAATCTTAAACTGATAAGCATTCTTTTTACTGAAGTTTCACCAGAGCCTGAAAGAAAAATTCCTCGCCTGTTGCGTGACACCCGATGTTTTTCCAGACCGTTTTGCATCAAAGACCATCAAACCTCTTCGTGCAAAACACTTTCAACTAAAACAGATCTTTTTCTTAATGAAAAGTCCTTTAGAAAACGATATATTATTTTATTTCTCAACTGAAAGAGTATTTTTTGCGAAGACGATGCGAAAACTCCGCAAATATTCAAGCCGCGAATATTTTGCCGGGGCGATCTTATCAAATTTGCATAATCGAACGGCGGTGTTCTCAGATTTCAATTTTTCGCTCGAAATATTTATAAACCTTACATTAAAGCAAGTTACATCATAACAACAAATTATACCGCTCATGTTAAGTTTTGTTTCGCGAAACATTTAACTGCTTTCCTGGCTGTGATGTGTTTTTTCCCTGTGATGATGCATATTCCGCGAAATTCGACGATGTGCAATTTTATGGTGTTCGAAGATTTCAACTTGTGCGCCGGCCGTCAATGAGTAAGTTTATCTGAAATTCGCTTGTAACTCATTTTTTCAAGAAAAATATATTTTTTTGTAAGTTGGAGTTTCATTCCGAAGTCCGGAAGTGCATTGAATGAATACGTCCCGCTAACTCGCTTTCGAAGAAAGCCCTTTCTTTTCAAGCGCCTTCAAATGTTTCCCATAGTTATTAATCGCAAGTGACGCACTTCACGATTAATAACTGCGAACTGTCAGTCTTTACGATTTTAAAATAAGTACAAAGTGTTTCGATCGTGAATGAAAATGAATCAACTAAAAGGATTTGGTTATCATTAGATGCATTTTGAGTTTTAAACCAAAATAATCATTTCAAATTCATATCCCGTACAGGCGGATTTTCAGCCGATTTTCCTTTGGAGTTCCAAAATATTTTTTGACGCTAGTGGAACTGAATGTTGTAAGCATGTTGTTTAGTTTCTGTCACTTGTTGTCAGTTTGTGAATGATTGTGGAGGACAAACCTTGTTATCAGCTCTCCACTGCTAAAGAATGAAAGCCTTTCCAATAAGTTAGACTTTTCAAAATCTTTTTTAAGTTAACACCGCTAATTTTGACTGCGAGCGAATCTTCCCACTGAAAGTATTTCGCCGTGTTGTTGATTTCACGATACGTTCAATTGAAAACAATTCTTGTCAAAAGCAATTTTCTACTTCTCCGGCCGGGTCAAATGAATTTTAGTTTCGGAAATCGATTAAGAGATCTCTCGCTTTGTTTTCTTCCAATAACAAGACTTAAATAGAGGTGTTTTAATTTTACATGTATAAATGCTTCACACGCTCGCGCTTCTATGTTTAATGGCGATGCTCGTGTTGTTCTTCATCGAAAAGGAAGACTAGGAAAATATCGTTCGCGAACAAATTAAATCGAATAGAAGTCAAGCTCAATAGAAATTTTGACCCCTGAAGAATTCGGTTGTGGAATATTTACGGTATAACAAGTCCTGTGGAAAGTAAGACTTTACGTTAGTTTTCTTTTTTGTAATGGCGGATGGTCAAGTAAAATTGGCTTTCAAGTTCGATCTTGTCCGTGGAAATGGGCAACTCACGATTAATAACTGTAAATGTCTGTCAGACACAATAAATACTCGCGCATTACACGATTATTAACTGTAAACGTCTGCCAAACATAGTTATTAATCTGGAATTTTAAGATTATTAACTGTAACTGACATTGTTTCACGATTAATAACTACAAAGTATCACTCTTTACGGTTAATAAGGACAAAAGGCGCTGTTTAAGATTATTATGCTGGTAAATTCCACTGCAAAAAAATAAAAACACTGCAAAAATATGTGGACACCTGTTTTTAATAACTCACAATCATCCGAGGCAGACATCATTCCAGCGCGGACTCCTGAGCGATTGAACAACATGCGACCAGCCGGCCTCTCAGTCGTCGAAAATATATCTCTGTTCAGTTTAAAGGAGCCTGTTTTGGTGTTTCGTGATGAAAGGAAAAGAAAAACTGAAAATATGGGGTTTCGATGTTTCGTTTCGCTGTTTCGTGGTTTAGTAATGCCCGTTTTACAATCAAACCCACCGGGACCAACAAATAACACTTCCCAAAGAGCCAGAGTTCTCTGACTTCTATCAGCCCAGTGAACAGCAGAAGCAAGGCGAGCTCCTGTTTATTGGCACGGGCGCACTTGCCCTTGGGTATGCAGCTTTTCGCTTTCTTTAAAACCCAAATATACACAATGGATACTAAACTCTCAAAGATTTACTACAACCCAAAAGGCTATTGGAGAGGCATTGCCGCTGTGAAAAAGCAACAATCAGCTGCGAAACTGTTGAGACACTCTCACATAAAACACTCACTTTTATAAAAAATGATGCCTTGAAAAACAAAAGAACAATATATTTCCCTCACAACCCCCCCTCCCCCGTTCAATGTTGTTAGCCAAAGTTTTGGACATGGCACCGGTCACAAAACAACATTGATGAGGGGGGAGGGGTAAGGAAAGGTAGCAATGGTGCACTTCTTCCAAAAAAGCACAAGTGTCTCAACTACTTTTGCAGCTAATTTATTGTCTGAATATATACTAACTTTTGTAAACGATTGCCGCAAGCTCTCCAGGCCTACAGGTATGCGAGTAGCAGTAATAGATTGAGAAAAGACTGGTTTATTATATTTGTCGCGTAGGGGGTAAAAATATATTTGAATATCATTAAAAATGAGAACTCAAAAATGTTCGAAAATCGAAGTTCGTCAGTGACACAACAATAGAAGTTGATATCAATGGTGATTTCAAAGTTATGTTTTTTACCAGCCAAATAGATGCCACTACGAGGGTATATAATATAAAATGTTTAACCCATTGACACCTGAACCGCTCGTAACCACCCGTACAAGACTCCACTGCTTTAAAAAATTGTAACTTTCTCAATCGTGCGAACATTGCCTTAACTAGCAGTTGTGAGCATTGACTAGAAAGTCTTTCAAATTGAGATACCCAATAAACACAAAAAAGTCAGCGATTTTTGCAGAATATCAGCGTTTGAATTTGGACAATAACAAAAATTACCGTTTTTAACGTCATAGAAAAACAACAAAAATCACGTTTTTGCCTTTAGTTTTTTTTATTCAAATCATCATGGCAAACCCAAAAATCAACATTCACAGCAAAATTCAGTCATAGTCCTAGCTTAGCAGTGAATTTTTTTGCTCTTATTC
Organism: Dendrophyllia cribrosa; assembly: GCA_024195265.1. NCBI lineage: Eukaryota > Metazoa > Cnidaria > Anthozoa > Scleractinia > Dendrophylliidae > Dendrophyllia > Dendrophyllia cribrosa. The sequence goes on along the minus strand of JAJLRJ010000003.1, from coordinate 21,253,436 downwards.
GTTGCTCGGGCCGAGCTCTAGCCTCTCGTTCTAATGCATACTGACCTTGCCTCAATTTTCAATATCACCACCGCACTGCATGCTGGGAAATGGCCAAGAATTTTGACAGCGTTCGTTTCTTTCCGCACACATTTCATATTTATACTAAGTCCACAGCCACTCCGACCCACCGCCGAAATTTCGCGCTTGTTGTGTTCTCCTGTGGTCGCAACTTCCAAAATATGCCGCAGTAGGTCGAGAAATTCATCCAGAGTCGAGTCTCAAAGCTGCTTCGTTTCCAGGCGGCCATTTTTCCAGTTCAACGAGCAACGAGCCAAATTCGCAAACGAAGTACAACAACTAACTCGCTTCATTGAGAAGTGGACTCTGAACTACCTCCAAGCTTAATGATGCTCACCAGGCAGCTACTAAAGATGAAAAATGGCTGTGAACTTACCAAAAATCGTAGATAATTCATATTGGACCCTTTATTGCAAATCAAGCAAGCAAAATGAGATCGTCACAATGACGTTTCCAGTAAACTCGAGCCTTCAGTGTTTTAGAACAGCAGCACTTTCAATGGTAACTCCAAATATGCAGTCACGAAATCCTATGGGGCGTGTGTATGCAGAAAATCACTCAAAAACGTAAAAATCCTCAGGTGTGAATGGGTTAAAAGAAAACAGTTATCTTACAGTGAAAGAAATCACACAAAAATGCTCTGTGTCTCGCGCGACGGTTTACAGATGCTTGAATGCCGAGAAAAAATCGAAAACAAAAAGGCCAGGGAGACCTCAAAAAATCACACTGGCGTGATTGTTATTTGTGCCCGTGCAAAATACTAATCTATGTTTCTGTTGGTTCAATTTTCTCCTTATGACCAACTCACAAGCATCCATCCTTAAACAACATTGTGTAACTAATAAACGATCTCAATTAAATTCTGATATATGATATTGTATTGTAATTTTGTAATTTACTGACGGTATACCCGTGTGAGATGGTGTACCATCGAAAGTATAAAGGATATGTTTTATACTCTATAATATATTTCTGTTGGTTGACCATGGTAGATCGTCATATATCATCATATATTGTCATATAGCTTAGTGTAAAGCTAAAGCCAGAGTACAATATGGAAATGCACAACAAACATTATTATACCCTGCACTTTGCATTCAAATTAAATAAATGCAAGTTCACCTTATAGGCTGCAGTGCACCATATACAAATTTTGCCACCCCAAGAGCAATTCCCGAAAGGGTTTCATTTTTGTCATTAGTGTTAAATATCACTACTAATCGGCAGTAGTAAATTTATAGAGGTGTGCATTCCTGCGTTTGGCATGGTGATATGTAAATTATCAGGTATCGCATAATTGAGCACTTTTTCTCAACTTTTCGAGTCCATTCCGCTCAAGTGCAACACCTTAAACGCAAATTTACTCTCAAAATATTTCACCTATGTTCCTATAAGGCTACCAAAACATCTAAAACCCGTGAATTTGAATGCAACACAAAACGTCAAGCGTATATTGAAGCATATACCATTTCGAAGGCATTAATTAGTGCAATTTGTATCGAATGCGAACACAAAAAAACCCAGTTATTCTCTTGCCATTTTAGAATTCGTAGCATGGTGAATATTAGAACTGGATTTTTTCAAACACCCTGTAGTCATGCAAAACTTACACAAGTTTCAACATGAATAGCCTTGTCCGTTGTAAATTATTAAGCGGCGAACGCCTCAGACAATTAGCTGCAAAACTGTTGAGACACTCTCACATAAAACACTCACTTTTATAAAAAATGCCTCGAAAAAACAAAAGAACAATATATTTTCCCTCACAAACCCCCCTCCCCCGTTCAAAATTGTTGTTAGCCAAAGTTTTGGACATGGCACCGGCCACAAAACAACACTGATGAGGGGGGGGGGGGGGGGGGGGGTAAGGAAAGGTAGCACTTGTGAATGAAAGTGTCTCAACTACTTTTGCAGACTTTTTTGCTGCAGCAGCTAAAGTCTCAGAAGAAGTAGCGAAAAAGTGGCTCGTCAAACAAGCCTTTTGGTAGATTTACCTCCCAGTGCCACGCTACATCCCTCGACCAAAGTTTGATGTCTTCTCACCCATTGTGGTGCATCAAGCAGACCTCCTTTTTTTGCCTCACGACAAACTTCTTCATGAGAGGAAAATTTACAAATACGCTTTGACGGTTGTCGATGTGGCTAGCCGCTACAAAGAAGCAGAGCCCTTGACTTCGAAAGAGTCTGATGAGGTTTCAAAAGCCTTTCAGAGGATTTACAGACGCGGGCCTTTGAAATTGCCAGAATTACGTGTGTTGCAGGTTGACCCTGGGCGTGAATTTATGGGTGCTGTAACTAAAGCTATGGGAGATAGCAAAACAGCTATTTACCATGGGCGTGTTGATATCCACAGAGACCAAGCGATAGTTGAAAGATTCAACCGAACCCTGGCTGAACGCCTGTTTGGACACCAGTATGCGGTTGAAATGCGCCTTCCCTCTGGCCAGAGATCGACTGAATGGGTTAAAAGGCTGCCCGACGTTGTATCAGCTTTAAACAATGAAGTGACCAGATTGACTGGCAAGAAGCCTGCGCAAGCCATAAAAAAGAAAGCCATTTCTGCCAAGCCCTCTACCCCCTATTCGAGACCAGTGGGAATGAACGAAAAAAAGCTCCCTTCTCGAGTGAGTGTGAGATATTTGTATCAGCCTGGCGAGCTGGAAGGAGGTGGTAGGCGGGCGACCGATCCAATCTGGTCTTTGAAGGTCTACAACATTGAAAGGGTTGTTACCAAACCAAACGAGCCAGTCGTGTATTACCTTTACGATGGGCCCAAGCAGGGCTTCATCCAAGAGGAGTCGATGGTTGTGCCGCCAGACACTCAGTTGCCACCGATATCTTTGTGACCATTTGCCAGCGTGTGGACTCCATCATCTGCAGTCCACCGCTTTGAGGCAAATGGTGAGAGTGTTGTCTTGTTTAGATGCACGCCATAGATCTGGTGGTCTTCGCTTTGAAGCATGTCCATCCCATGTTTGTAGACTTCCCTTTTAAAGAGAGCATCTTTGTAGTTCTGGTGTAGTATTTCCTTCTTTGTCACCACCTTTGTCGTGGCCTTTGCCTTTTTAATGGTGTGCGTTGTGCCTAACTGAATCGAGTACATCTTCGAACGCAAGCACACAACCTCAGATACTGGCACCCCAGCACGCTCGTCCTTCATTTTCCCGATGACCTTCTTGTTCTTTTGACTATGAAGAAAGTGGTCCTTTGGGAAGTCGCTCGTGTCGTAGAAGTTTATGTTGTTCTTCATGTCATGGTAGACATCCTTTGCCTTGATCTCTAGAAGCAGGGAATCTGTGTCGGTATAGAGAAGCTGACATTCCGAGCCGTATCTCATATCCAGGTGGAAGTAATAGAAATCGTACATCAAAGTCTTGCTTAGATCCAGCACACACATGCCTGTGTAGACCAGCCTTTTCAGTTCGATCTCGGCTTTGTGCATCTGGATGCCAGCAAGACTCTCTCCGAAGATTGATGCTCTTGCGTAAAGCGGGTTGGCTATTAGCTTCCTCAGCATGTCTGTCTCGTCCGCTTGAACAAGCCTTACATCGGTATGATTTCTGAGGTTCTCCATCCTCTTGCCGAAGACTGAGTTGTTCATGAGCTTGAAGAAGTTCTTTTCAAACTCTGATGTGGCTTGCTTTCTGAGCTCTGTGTTCAGTCTGATATAGGGCTCCATCCAAGCCTTCTGGTTGAAACCCAACACTTTGTGCACTTTCTTCAGCTTCATCCCGAGCTTGAGATACTGCTGGAGATTTCGGTAGTGAAGGACATAGTTGTGCTTGTCTTTCAAGGTGAGGAGTAGCTTTTCAGTCCTGTCCTTCCCTAGATTTAACTTTCTCGCAAGAGATCTTTGGTATGGCGACATCCACTCGCTTGGAACTTGTGACTTCTCTGGGGCGAGAGGGTAAGAGTTGTGCTTGTCATGGAGCTCTTGTGGGTACTCCAAGTCTACCTCAAGAATGAAGCCTCGCTTTCTGTTTGGTGTCCACTTCATGATCTGCTCTTTGGTTGGCATAGTTCCGACCCACCTGAAGTTGCCAATGGGAAGTGGCTGACTCCATGGCCCAACCATAGAGATTATTTGCATCGAGATAAATGATGTAGACTGTCTCTTTCTCCGGGTTGTAGTCGCTGAGTTATGGATTGTTCGCCTTACTGTAGCGCTTCATCTCTGTGGAAATGCCACCTCTCGTTCCCTTTTCGACGAAGAGATGCATGTTGCAGTCGGTTAGAAGTTCCAACTCGATGTTCGTGTATTTCAACAACGCATCCCAACTCAAGCCTGGACTGGTGTAGTAGTGTTCCGGGTCTAAGTCGTGGTTTTTGAGGCATGTTTTCACTACAGTCAAAAACAAAAATTAGCCAGTGCAAAATCAAGGAAAACAAAAGAAACCGCTCCGGTGCAACACGCTTTTTGTGGAATGTTTTTGTTTTTATGTCATTTTGCACGGGCTAATTTTTGTTTTTGACTGTAGTGCGACCAGGCCCTAACTCACAAAAGTGCATGCGAAAATTCGATTGAAACGAAACAAAATTTCGTACACACTGTACGCATGATGAATTTTCGAAGAGTATTGCAAGTTTTCGAAGCAGTTTCGAAGCATTTTCGTAAACGCTAGACAAAGTACACACGAACTTTCGTTTTAGTTTGCACACTTTTGATATAAATTCTTGCAAAGGATAAGCAAAATATATCTTGCGGTTTTAAACGTCCACCCTCAAACTGTAGATTCGTAAGTCATCATGCTAAAGTCCAAACTATTAGGAAGGTTGCAAAAGAAGCGCAATGAAACCACGACCTTCGCTGTTCGATGATGATGCTCTCGTGTTGCTACAGTCAGTGTAAGATTGTCGGAAATTATTATTTGCAAGAGTTATTAAAAAAAGTTATTCATTTTAAGTTTAATCCGCCAAACCTTAATGCTTCACAAACCCTTTGGAAACCCTTGTCAAACCCTTCGCAAACCCTAGCTAGCATAACGCCCTTTTCAAACCCTTTACAAACCCTTCACAAACTTATTGCAAACCATTTGCTGCGAAGCATCGCGGCTCTTAATGAGAAGGAATGAGAAATGTTCTCACTCTTGTCCGTATTAAATCTACATGTATTGCTCAATCTCTGTAATGAATTGGTAATTGAGAAGAAGGAAAAGGTCATCAAAAGTATTGCCCAAAATTACTACTGCATGCGTTCATGAAGCCTTCAGTCATTTACACAATAATATTTTAGTTTACCCTTGTAAACAAAACAGCCAGTGAAAAAAAAAACATTGATGAAATGTCTCAAGCGAATCTAAGCCCTTTTCAGCCAGGTTTTGTCACAACCGCATTGTGTAAACAAAACACATTGTGTGTGTGAATGTTCTTCGTTTCATCAACAGTTCGCTGTTTCGAAAATTCATTCTTTTAATATTTCGAAGGAAAGAAAGTTCGATTCTATGAAATTTCGAAGGAAACGAAAGTTGGCTTCTATGAAATTTCAAAATACTTCGTGAATTTTCACGGTAGTATCATCGAAATATTGCCCTGAACGACGCAAAATATCACTCAGAAATTTCGTGGAAATTTCATGAGGACAAAATTATTAACATAATTAGTCGAAATTCGCTCTTAATTGTTTTGCACAGTACTGTACATGTGGTAGAGGATTTAAAAAGTATACTTTTATGGTTGTGATTAATTTTCAGCTGGTGAAATGATGTCTGTTGCACAGCCATTCCTTGAAGACCAAATGCACCCAACGGTAATCATTGGTGCTTATAGGCAAGCTATGGATGACATGCTAGAAATCTTGAGAGATCAAATAAGTGTTCCAGTTGATGTGGCAAACAGGAAAGAAATGTTGAAGATAGTACGAAGCTCTGTTGGAACAAAGTTTGTCCATCAATGGTTAGTGGCTTTTTACACATGGTCAGGTGAAGGGCTCAAAATAATTGCAGGTCATTGAATAGTGTCACCAGTTTTTTTTTTCTTACCTTAAGTAACAGGAAAGACAATAAAGTCTGTATTAAAACTACCTACATGTACAAGCTTCTTTTACAGTATTGTGAAAAAGAAATGTAAACGATAATCGTTGAATATTTTTCTTTGTTCTTGCAATATTTCGCCGAAATCTTGCTAAAATCTCCGCAAAAAAACGCATGGATTTCCATCGCATTAAAACGATAAATTGCCGATATCTCCACAAAATTACGTAGAGATTTTGTTGTAGCGAAAGTTCGCTGCAATGATATTTTGTTTAGAGTTAAAATACAAAAAATAAAACGATAAAATCGCAGTTATGATAGTGCGTTGAAACAAACGAGATTTCGTTCGTGGATTCACAACAACCAAAGGAAAAGAAACTTTCAAACAGTTCCTGCATCGCCGTACCATTCACGAGGCCGAATGTTTGAATGTGGCTGCATGCATGTGTACTTACTACATGAAATATGATTGGTTTCAAGTCACAAAAAAATTTATCCAAGTGATGCGACAATAACTTGCAAATCACGTCGCAACAACCGCTGTGTCTAGATGTCTGGCAGCCGGATAGGATTTTTAGTATACTCTGTGATCCGCACAGTCTGAAATTTGTCCAATTTCAATTTTATCTACTCAATGTATTCGATTTATACTATGCTGTCCTTGTTTAGACCGCTGAGACGGTTACGATAACAGCCGTCAATTTGTAGAGTGCTGAGCGGTCAGAAAAATTTGCAAAGTTTTGGATGATGCTCTTTTTATGCTAATCAGTGTTTCCATAGCAATGGTTAACAAATAAGGTGAAAAACAGTTTTTCCTAAATATCTTTCAATTTTGGGGCTACCCGCGAGAAGCGAATAAATGCGCTATAATCTACACAGTGTAGCACACTAAATGGAGAAATTTCAAACAAATTAAACTGTTCGATTTTGAATAAATCGCGGAAACATTTTAATTTAACATGTGTTTTTTCATGTTTGAAATATAAGTGTTTGAAACATTCCATATGCCTCACAAATTATCACTAAATTACCAAAGAAAGTTTCCTCAGACTTAAATTATTACTCCCTGCAAATAGCTCTGACTAACTCCTCGGCAATAAAGAGATCAAGCTTTTCATTTAAATGCAGTTTTGCTTGATGTTTTCACTCTTTTAAAACTGATTAGCATAAAAAAAGCATCATCCAAAACTTTCATCCAAGCCTAACATCTGGTATCAAAATAATTCAGATTCTTTGAGCTAAAGTAAGATTATGTGTAAAAGCATTCAAAAAGAGAAGTGTGACCCCAAAAAAAACTATTTGGAGCCACCTTAATGCCAAGCAAGTTCTGCGGGAGTCCGTAGACAGGTACGTTTGATTTCACTTTCGCTGAGTGGCAACGATATTTCGTTGAGTGGTGATGATATTTCGCTGACCGGAAACAATTTTTCGCAAGATTTCGCTGAGCAACAACGATTTATCGCTGAGTTGGATTACGATTTCGCTGAATGAAAACGAGATTCGCTAAGAGGCGGTGAAATATCACACACGACTCGGCAAAATCTTGTGAAAACTGGAACAATAGATATCCCGAAATATCACGTGATATTTCATTCAGACAAAATTTCGTTAAAATTTGCAGAGATATTTACATTTCTTTTTCACAATACTGTATAAAAATTATATCCTTTATGAACATGCACAGCAAAGCTTCAAATCTCCCAATAAAAGAGATTTTCAAATTGCTTTTTGCAGAAAAGGGGTAAGATAAGGTAATGCAGATTGCTTGTAAAGAAGTCATCAGTACAATGTATGATGTTTACAGTATTTACCGATATAATGTCGTCATTCTTGCAGAGTATACAGTACATGTACATTATCCCATGTATTTGCTTGTGTGTTCAGTACATATAGTTTTGAATCACTGATTATAAACCATGTTTATCCACTGTTTAGGGGAGACTTGGCCTGTAACATAGCTTTGGATGCAGTGCAAACTGTTGTAAGAGAGCAAGGTGACAGAAAAGAGATTGACATTAAGAATTATGCAAAGGTAGAAAAGGTAGGCATTCTTCATTGTTTCTTTTGTTTAGTTCAGTGGGTTGTTCCTACTGCTGCCTTATTTCAAGGACTGGAAAGGAATATAATATTCTTTGCCCTTATGAAGTTGAAACAATCACGCGTTTAGCCAAAAGCACACTTACTAAGCTTTTGTCTAAACGGCTATTAAGTAATGATCCACATAAGAAGGATAGCACTTAACGGCAATGGAATGTCAAACACGATGGAATGTCAAGATTTTTCATTATTACAACTAGTGATCTCATTGGCCTAGACTCAAAAACCGCTAAAAAGTTAAGGTTCAAGGTGCATTTTGTCTAATTTTTTTAAGGTTTCAAGTAATTTGAGACCCAATTGCACAACATACAATTTTTAAAAGAAATTGTATTTGGGGAACTTCATCAAAGAAGCAAAATTATTAGCTATAATTGTCTTCTGCTATTCTGATTGGTTAAGCACAAACATTTCCTAAAATTTATTTGACGCAAATGGATTTTCTTTATTTTTATGATGAAATATAATTATTAACCATCAGCTCCTCCTCTATTCTTGAAATCAAAGATATTCTATGTGGGAAAGAGCTAATGCCGCAGAACAATGAAGTTTGCTATCGTTCTTACATGTATGTGGAACAATACTTAAAGAGGAAAATTAATTAGCATACCAAAAGAAATGATTTTATGTTGTTAAGTGACACATGTTCTCTTGCTTCAATGGTAGCCAAGGTGATTAAGTCTCTCAAGTTTTGAGAGCCAAGAAATCTTGAGGAAGAACATAATAGCCTAGAAAGTACCTAAAAATGGCGATAAGCTTACAGCTTAGCTTACTGTAAATTAAAAAAAAATGGAGAAACATTTCAAGTTCAGTCATGGTATATAGTATGTTGCAAAAGTAATGAAAATTCAATGAATATTGCTATATCTTTGTGAATTTGAACTACATAGTTTACATAAAATTATGTTTTTGTTTGAAACAAAATATTGTGCGATATTTTGGGATATCTACAGTACTGTTCAAAAGAAATATGAGCGAAATTTAACGAATAATCAATTTCATTAATCGTTCTAGTGAACTTCAAGAAATTGCTGGCAAAATTTTGAGTGATAATTATGTTGTGTCCGTCCACGCAATATTTCACAGAAAATTTGTGATTGAAGCCTTTTGAAATTTTGAAAAAGCAAATTTTCGATTCTTCAAAATTTTGAAGAAACAAATTTTCAAAACAGCGAAATGTAACCTTAAAATAATGAAAAAAAATATCCATTATATTTTGTCAACAGAACTCGTGACTAAAATGTGTCTTGTTTACACAAAACAACTGTGACCAAGCGCAAAGACCTCTTGACATAAAAATAACATTATCCATAATTCTGCTCCAATAGTTTTTTTTTTTCTAACAAAACTAACAGAACAGAACAGAACAGCTACATGTAGAACAGCTAGATTAAAAGAACAGAACAGAACAGCTAGAACAGTACAGAACAAAACTCAATTTCAAATGCCAGTGTAAAGACTGAAGGTTTCCTCTTGATAATATTACCTCTGTCAGTAACAGAACAACAACTGAAGCAGGGATTGAAAACTAATAGTATGCAAATTTATTTTTGAAATCTGACACCATGCGAATAGGCCTTATGTATGATGATGTCACCAGCTCACAATTCACCACCAAGTCTTGTTTGTACGACATTCCTTGTAAACCTTTGACAAGTTCACATTGTTTTTGAGTGGGTATTCTTTTCAACTTTGCTCCTTTGAGAATACATTGAGATTTTCATGGTTTTACCGTTCGAAAGCGAGGCTTGGGGGTGAAGTTATGAAGTAAAGACTCGTATTTATTAATTATTATTAGTGTGACATAAACATGCAAAGGGGCTATTTGAATGCATGCAAATTTTACTGTTGAAATTCTTGGAGGAAAACGTTTTTGCTGCATGCTTCCAGGCGAGCAGCACTCTGTTATTGAAGGAATCCCTGTGTTTCCTGATGGGATACCTGTGTTACCTGAAATAATGCCAGCTACATTTTGATTTGTGCGATTTTTGTTAGTCACAATGATTTTCAGCATGCGCGTGTCCAGCGGTATTGTTATAACTCTGATGTGCGCGCTGCCTGCTTTGCCTACACTCAGAGCATGTTGCTTCAATCTTCAAATTCATGTTGCAAATTGATCATGCGAAATTCAAACTTTTCTGTTGCTGGAAGCAATCATCAAGGTCACAAATGATTTAGTGACATTTCATGGGGAAGACAATGTGCTAAGAGTTTGCTGATTGAACACTGGACTGCTTCCACCATAGATCAGATTCTTGCTGAAGGAGATTGACTTGATATCCTTGAAAGTAGATCCATCCCTGACACAGAGATGTTGTCCCTGAATTATCTGCCCATTGTGGCATGTTGGTCTATTCCATTCAGCAGATTTGCTGTTTGAAGTTACTGTTATTGTTATTGAGATGCAAACTGCAAAGAACTCATATTTGTATCCATTCAGTAGATTTACTGTTTGAAATAATTACTAGTGGCATTATGCCTGGTGTAATACGCCAACGAGTTATGAAATGAGTAGTTTTCAGAGTAATATTTTTTTTGGGGGTTACATGAGACAGCCAAAGTGCCTTATGTTTCTCAAAGGTTCTGATTGTGAGTCCTTTGATAAGGATAATGGGTTCACATTAAACCTATTTCATCAATCAAACAAACCAATGTTTATATGAAGCCTATTTGTGTATATAAAGCCAAGTCTGTTTAACCCATTGACACCTGAGGATTTTTACGTTTTTGAGTGATTTTCTGCATACACACGCCCCAGAGGATTTCGTGACTACATATTTAGGGTTACCATTGAAAGTGCTGCTGTTCGAAAACACTGAAGGCTCGAGTTTACTGGAAACGTCATTGTGACGTTGTCATTTTGCTTCTTTGAATTGCAATAAAGGCTTCAATATCACCTATCTGCGATTTTTGGTAAGTTCACAGCCATTTTTCATCTTTAGTAGCTGCCTGATGAGCATCATTAACCTTGAAGGTAGTTCAGAGTCCACTTTCTCAATGAAGTGAGTTAGGTGTTGTACTTCGTTTACGAATTTGGCTCGTTGCTCACTGAACTGGAAAAATGGCCGCCACGAAACGAAGTAGCCTTGGGACTCGACTCTGGATGAATTTCTCGACCTACCATGGCATATTTTGGAAGTTGCGACCACTGAAGAACACAACAAGCATGAAATTTCAGTGGTAGGTCGGAGTGGCTGTGGACTTAGTATAAATATGAAATGTGTGGGGAAAGAAACGAACGCTGTCAAAAATTGTGGCTATTTTCCAGCATGCAGTGCGGTGGTGATGTTGAAAATCGAGGCAAGGTCAGTATGCACTAGAACGAGAGGCTGTAGCTCGGCCCGAGTAACGAATAAGAGCGAAAAAATTCACTGCTAAGCTAGGACTAGGACTGAATTTTGCTGTGAATGTTGACTTTTGGGTTTAATTTGCCACAATGATTTGAATAAAAAAACTAAAGGCAAAAACGTGATTTTTGTTGTTTTTCTATGACGTTAAAAATGGTCATTTTTGTTATTGTCCAAATTCAAACGCTGATATTCTGCAAAAATGCTGACTTTTAAATGTGTTTATTGGGTATCTCAATTTGAGAGACTTTCTAGTCAATGCTCACAACTGCTAGTTAAGGCAATGTTCGCACGATTGAGAAAGTTGCAATTTTTTAAACCTGTGGAGTCTTGTACGGGCGGTTACGGGTGGTTCAGGTGTCAATGGGTTAAGGTGTATCATTGTGTAGGATACAGGACAAAGGTTAAGGGTTAACCATTCTATTAAAGACCACCTTCACCCAAAATGCTGTGCGCGCCGTGATAACTTTCTGTACACTAAATTCTTGTTAAATGCGTGCAACCAATTTTGGGTGAAGGTGGGCCTTTATGATGTGTTTTTGTATTGATGTCAAACTTGAAATGATTATAGAACACCAAGAGGAAGATACAAGTGACGTTTCAAAGAGAAATTCAGCCATAATCAGTTTTTAGTGACACAAGCTGGAAAACATCAATTTTCCAGAAAATCGAGAATCCTGATGGATCGAACATTTTAAGGAAGCTAGTCCTCAATACTGTATTTAACCGTGTATAATGCACACCCATGTATAATACGCACCCTTATTTTTGATCATCATTTAAAAAAAAAATTAAGACAAAATCATGCAAAAACAAATTTATTTTTATAAAGTAGCAAATAATCTAAGGGTATATGCAACAATATTTAATAATTTATCTAAAAACCCTGTATACCGGTAAATAAATAACAGCACAGTACCGGTAAACATGGACACAAAATTACTTACATGGTACACCTGTATATTTACAGTAATGACAATGAGGAGTCATTTATGTGTGAAAACCACCTCCTTAGGTACATGTATATGATAGGTGTTTCTATGGTAAACCTGAAATAAAAACTAGATTTATATGTGTTTCACACATTATTCAAGGTTCCTGGAGGAGAACTTGAAGATTCACATGTTTTGTCTGGTGTTATGGTCAACAAAGATGTAACACATCCAAGAATGAGCAGGTAATTTAGTCCTTTGTTGTTGTTGTGGTTTAATTTTTTCTGTGGTTCTTATAAAGATGTACAGTTCAACCTCGTAATATCGACACCAAAGCAACAGACCTGTGTCCAGGTGGCTGTATTATGTAGTTGTGGTTAACATGAATTTTGGTCTCTTTGAACCAAATCAACTTGGTGTCTGTAAGAAGAGGTTTCTTGTATTTATAGATCAGAATGTGCTTGGGTATATGGGTATATGTCTTATATGAAAACAATTTGCAATCATTAGATTAATTAAGCCTTCAGGCAAAAAACAAATTAATACAATACTTTAACTTAACACTCCCCCTTGGCAAACAAAATCCACACAAACCTAGCAAGTCTGTGTAAGGGTTGTATCAAAACTGCGATATACTATAACCTCTTCATTACCTGCAGAAAATAATTATTATATTTTCATTAGCATCATTGCAACATTTACTATTTATAAAAAATGAATAAATTATATTTGCACATGACAGCTTCATGCCGATTTAAGGTTACTGTAAACCTTTTTTGGTCCCATTTTGCATAATTTTATTTTTTTTAATTTCTGTAAAGATATAACATTAATCTAGAAAATATTGAAAGAAGTTTTGCAAAATCATTAAAAGAACTTGATATATTCTTAAAAAAGAGTTTCAAGAGAATAGTTGATAAGCAGCTATAGGTGTGATAATCCGATAATCTCATTTCGGAGTGCAGTGCCTTGTACTTTTCCCGCTAAACTTTACCTGGGATCTTGCATTACATGTTATATGCATATTGTGTTTACATTGCAATGCGGAGCGCATTTCGCATCGTCATAGCGTATTCTATTGTAGCGTCATAGCGTATTCTCTGTGGCCATTTTCCATGTTTCACATGGTCGTCTTCGCTTGTTCCAATTCCTGAAGATTTACAATGTGACCATTAAAGCCAATTGAAAGTGGAAATTTTTGGTTAGCAGAATTGTAGAGATCACGAGTGAAAAGAACTGTGGCGAAGAGTAAAAGAACAATTATGAATGAATAGCTTACTCGCTTGCATTTATTACTGATACCAGCGCGTGTTTTCGGTCAATTTCCGCGGCCACGTCTGTTGTGTTTTCATTTCTGTGAAAACTCTCACTGGCCCTTTTCGCTCGTTTGTTTCCACGACAATTTTGCTGCATTTTCGTTACATTCTTAGTCTGTCTACAGACCAATTTATTTTTAGCCCAGCGAACGCATGCGAGTGCGAGAGCGTAGCGCGAGAACGAGCCCCTAGGGCTACCAAAAAAAAATAAATAGGGTCTGTGGACTTCTTTCTAAAAAGGTAAATTTAGGTTTTTCCTGAAAAAGAAAAATGCCATTGGCGATTAAACTGTCATCAACATGTCAACAGCCATCAGTCGCGCGTCATGCGATTAACAACAACTGCCATCACTTCGAGGTGCTCACCATGACATTTTAATTTGCAAACGACACACACGAAATCAACATGTAAACAAACTTGTTTCTCTCAGTTTCTTTCACTGAAACTTTGGTTTTCGATCAGCGATGAACAAAGTAAATGATGGTGCGTTTGCTGGACGAGTGTGTTAAAACGTATACTGGTATTTCTGCCCTTAAAGAAGAACAAAAAGAAGCTATTTTAAGTATGCTCGAGGCGAAGGACGTCGTCGCCATTCTTCCCACTGGTTTCGGGAAAAGTCTAATTTATCAATTGTTTTCGTCTGCAAAACAGCAACAAACCAAAAGTAATGTTGTGGTACTGGTTGATCTCTCTTCATTTTCCGAAACAACGAACCCAATATCGTTCAAAACGTCTGCCAACGTGCATCTGGTAACACCTTGACGGACAGTTTCGTGGAATAAATTGTCCTTTCCAATCTTACCAAAATTACCTGTACGGATGGAAAACGAACATCTACACATCCTACAGAAATCCGACGGTCCGCATTGCTTTGGTTTTCGGCCTCTCTTGGAGTTTTTTTTCAGTGTTGAAGCACTCGTCTGAGACAACATACTCCAACACGTGCCAGACACCGCACACTATACAGGCAATTACGTCAATTATAGCCAAGGCAGAGGTGATAGCGATAAGGTGTTGACACGGGGGAGGGGTCTAAAAAGCATCTTTTCTCAAAAGAAGTCCACAGACTTTCCTTTTTTTCTCGCCCTCCGGGCTTGTTCTCGTGCTCTGCGCTTGCACTCGCGTGCTTGCACTCGCGCGCTCGCTTCGCTCGCAAACTCGGCTCAAAAGGAAAAGTCTGTGAACAGACTATTACATTCTTTCCGCTCATTTGGGTTTGCAGTTGTGTGAAACTTCGCCGTTTTTTCCATGGTTTTACCCTTTGAATAACTTGACTAATCGGCAGTTAATCAAATTCACATACACTGCTGTGTGACGATACTCCTCAGGGGGTTCTGTGTTTCATTTCATTGGTTGGCGGCACAACCACGATGACAGCCGCTTTAATGAGGTGTGAAAACAGTGAAAATCTTTTGTTTTTGCGAGAATGGCCTCTGTTCAAATGAATTAATAGGGTATGTAGATTTGTCAGATTTTCACAAAACTTGGCCAGTATGTTTGCTGGATATTGATGCATTGAAGTGTGTGGGGCTTTTATGAAATTCCAAATACTTTGCTCGTGGCGCCCCAAAGTGTGACGCGTATAGAACAATTTTCTATTGTCCAACTTCAAAGTGGATTTACTCGGGAACCAAT
The DNA here is from genome assembly GCA_024195265.1 of Dendrophyllia cribrosa. NCBI lineage: Eukaryota > Metazoa > Cnidaria > Anthozoa > Scleractinia > Dendrophylliidae > Dendrophyllia > Dendrophyllia cribrosa. The sequence continues at coordinate 21,238,083 of JAJLRJ010000003.1, read as the reverse complement.
GAAAATATCGCAAAAAGCCTCACACACTTTGTTAGTCCATTAACTCTTGAGTGACACGGACCAGTTTGTTTTGATTGTCGCTCTAACACGTAGGCTGGTAATTCAGTGAAGCAAACACCGTTGATTTTGCGTTTAAGGCTCACGCACGCTTAACTAAACAGTTTAAGGCTCGCGCAGGGTCGGTACAAAACGTGGACCCCCCATTCTGGACCCCCCATTTGGACCCCATCTGGACCCCCATCTGGACCCCCATCTGGACCCCCATCTGGACCTCCATCTGGACCCCCCATCTGGACCCCCATCTGGACCCCCCATCTGGACCCTTTCTGGACCCCCTTCCGGACCCCCTCTTTTTCTTCTAGGAAATGGCCAAATGACAATTTTGAGTAGACCAATTTCGATATATTAAAATTCATACTTGGCTCCGAGGCTTGGGGAATAAAACAAAGGAAATGAATAATTCAACGCTGAACCTCGATGTGATTTCTTTGTTTTATTCCCCCGAGCCTCGGAGCCAAGTATGAATTTTAATATATTGAAATTGGTCTATTAAAACATGTGTGCAAAGTAGGAAAAATGTTAAAAAAAATATATTAAAATTGAAATAAATAAAAGATAAAAACAACTGGGCAACTGGAAAAGGAACTGAAGAGCGCTATAAAAAATTACACATTTGTCACATTCCACTTTCCATTTATAATACATGTAATGCTACACTATTTCCACTCAGTGTTCCATTCCGTTGAAGCACTGGGCAGTTAGAACATCTTGCTGTTGACTATGTGTGATAACAGGAGCATTTGCTCACTTGGAAACTACAAAAACAAATAACGATGGTCTCCGAAAATACCAGATTCTACATCAAATAATAAAGAAACCTGAACACTAACCGCCCAGTGCTTCAACGGAATGGAACACTGAGTGGAAATAGTGTAGCATTACATGTATTATAAACAGAAAGTGGAATGTGACAAATGTGTAATTTTTTATAGCGCTCTTCAGTTCCTTTTCAAGTTGCCCAGTTGTTTTTATCTTCTATTTATTTCAATTTTAATATTATTTTTTTACATTTTTTCCTACTTTGCACACATGTTTTAATTCAAAACTGTCATTTGGCCATTTCCTGGAAGAAAAAGAGGGGGTCCAGATGGGGGTCCAGATGGGGGTCCAGAAGGGGGTACAGAAGGGGTCCAGATGGGGGTCCAGAAGGGGTCCACAAGGGGGGTCCAGAAGGGGGGGTCCACGTTTTGTACCGACCCGCTCGCGCATGCTTAACTAAAGGAAAAAAAGGAAAAATAATTGCTATTTTCAGAGTCTACAATTTATTAGCTTTACAGTGATATATAGGTTTCTGGGGTTTCGTTAAAAATAGCGCACGTACTTAGAAACCTAAATCAAACTAATTGTAAGAATGGGAGATTAAACCAGCACAGTGTAACATTCAAAGCATTGCGATTTTCGAATTAGATAAGACACCTGACAGTTTTTGTTGTTAATTTAGTGCCATTTACAGCTATTTCCCGCCATTTCCCAATGCTCACCCAATCAATACCATAAAAAATGTTACCACCTTTTGACTAAAGCATCTTCGTGTACCTGAAAATTTGTTTTCTCTGAGAAAATTTTGACTGGATGCAATTAAAGCCACCAATAGTGGTAATGGCAAAACAACTTCTGTTGTGTTCTTTTGTTTGATTTAGCCAACTGTTGAGTGAATAATAAGCCCTGTAACAACAACAACAAAAAACAGATCCATGTAAACCACAGAAAATGAGTGTATGTATGTATGTATGTATGTATGTAATGCTCATACAAAAAGTAAAACAATTTAATGGTTATTTTGCTAAAATGATGACACATTAGTTCAATGAAAGGCAAAAGGTGAAGTGAAGTTAACCCCTTTGAGCTGGTTTTTGTTTGTAGGAGAATAGAAAATCCTAGGATAGTTCTTTTGGATTGTTCTTTGGAATACAAGAAAGGAGAAAGTCAGGTACTCTATACCAACTCTATAGCATTTGTTATTAATTTTGTGGCTCACAGGTATCTTTTTTTACAATTTGTTTGTAAGCCTCCATCATTTCCAAGTATAGTTTGGTTCCAAGGTGTCACTTTTTGTAACATCAGGCTACATCATTTTATTGTATCGACATTGAGAGGTTAATACTAAGGAGCTTTAATATCATTTTCTTACACCAATAATAATTCATTTCTTTTTCAGACAAGTTTAGAAATTTCCCAAGAAGTGGATTTCAAGTGAGTTTAGTTTTGTTTGTTATTTTGTAGGTGCAAACTTGATTTAAGGTGGTACTGGAGGCTAAAGTGATGTTTTTGGATTGCAGCGATTTTTTTACAGGTCAAAGATAATCTTTAAAAAAATGCGCACGTCAAATTTTAGGCCAGGATAATCAAACCCTTTTGAGATATGGACAATCAAAGTTTCGTTTCTAAGACTGTTTTCGCGGTAAAAATACGAACACCATACTGCGTTAAATGCAGTTGCATCCTGCTGCGGATCTCCCCAAGGATGGCCTTGTTGACAGCTCGATCAAATAAAACCGTGTAATCTGATCAAAGAATCGACAACATTTAGAACAACAGGTCTGTTATATCTTTATTTTGATCTAAAAGGAAAAATCTCTCAGGCACGTACTTGGGGTAGACCTATTCTAAATCTGGGCTAAAATGCTTTTAGCAACGAGCAGATTTGTGCTACAGTGTAGCCTTGTTACCTTTTATAACAACTTAAGTCAGAGTCCTTGGAGAAGGAAGCATCCGAATGCTGCCTGTGATTTCACTTCTTGGCGCGGCTCCGGTGCAGGCTTTCATTTGCATGTGTTACTCGAAATCTCTCGAAGATCCCTTCATCTCTCAGTTCCCGCACTACATCTTTAGCACTTTTAACTGTCTTTGCGCCAGGGTTTATGTAGCGAAAGTAAACCTTCACTCCCGATGAAGACGATCGTTTGTCCTGTGTTATTGTCCAGCCAGTTTCCTTCGACTTATCAAAATCTAGCACTATTCTCGACTGCGAGCCTGAACCACGAGTCTCGTTGCCCTTGTCTGACTTCTCCTTTGTCATGTGTAACCGCTTTTTCGGCGGCATCACTTCAACTTTTCCTTTTTTAAACTATTTGCTCTGATATACGCGTACCTAGCTTATTTTCTTCGATCACACGCTTCTTCTGTTTGATTTCTCCCATTTCATGCCATCACGCTGTTGGGGTTCTGTTGCGGGTTCCGTTGCTATGCGAGGTGTCATTGTTCATAATTGCCTCTTCTAATTGGTTTCGCGGGAAAAATAGCTCCCCGTAAAAGGAAAGAAGGGCCCAAAATTGGGCCATTTTCGACGTTTTACCGCTGGAAACTATTATTGTAGACAACAGCAATATGGCTGCCATTGAAAACAGTCCGATGCATGAGCTTTCACAGCGATTTCTTTGCAGTTTAGCTTGATTTTGTGCAGTTAAGAACATGTTATTTCTAAGGTGGGAGCATGTAAATTCATATTTCTTTTCGTACGTTTATCAAGAGGACGTGAAACTTGGCAGACTTAATTTACATAAAATTATGCGTACGAACTTTTTTGTGGGAGTACGTCAAATGCTTTCGAATGTGGGTCCCACAGTGGAACCGCATATTTCATAACGACATGCGATTACATTTCTGGTAATATATTTATTTCCTTTCACTTTTCCATGACCTACTCCCACACAATTTTAGGTTTCAACCTTATAAAATTATATTCATTGCCCAAAGCGTTTTGAAGTGGAAGGATTTCCCTTTGCATAATATGGCAAAAGGTGACATATGAAGGTTTTGACTACACCCTTTAAAATATCAAATTACAGGAATTCCTTTCATTTTTTCAGAATGAAAAAAATTTTAATCAAATTTACATGCAATAATGTTTTAAATGTGAAAATATTATCAAGATTGAACAATTATTTTGTCAGTTTTAATACACATAGATTGTGGCAAAAATAGTCAAATTAGCCTCCAGTACCACCTTAAATCACAATCCATGTGTCTTCAATACAATATACAATACTTTATTTTCATAAAACAAATACAATACTCCTTAGTTAGTTTAATGTATGAAGCCCATTCATCGTGTCTCAAACAATTCCGCTTAATTTTGTGTCAAAACATTTGCCAGAATTGATTTGATTTGTTGCAACTGACACTAATTGTTTATTTTGCATCCATTTGTAGTTTGTATTTCCCACCCTAAAGTACAAAATGCAATGGTATATGCAACAGTATACCAGGGTTTGAGCCAGGCCGGGCCATTGCGCCAATCCCAGTGACAATAAAATTTAAATTGTTCCCTCAAAAACCGATGAAGGGGTCAATTGGTCCCCTTGAACATCCATCCAGAAAATGACCTAAAAAAATGGTACAAGAAGTACAATGTATAATTCAATACTAACAGCTGTGGTGACCATTTTTTCATAGCATTGTTAATGGCGTCGTAGTTAATGCTCAAACTTGGGGGGTATCGCCCCCCAAAAATCCAGTCGAGCCACTTAAAGTCTCTGGCACCTCTCAAAGAAATGAGTGTTTGTCCTTGCCGCGCCTCAGCCCAAAGCGCAATTTAGCGCTAGAGATTAAAATGGGCCGTGGTAAACAAGACGAGCCGGTGGGAAAGTCTGGAATCACTTGGGATCAGAAAAGGGGCAGCGTTGTGAGTTGCGGGCCATTTCCCATCCTGTGGCGTGTTCAAAATGCCCGATATCCGAAGTGCTTCCAGACTTCTAATATTTTCTGTATTTCGTTTGAGTGGAATCTCTCTCGTCGTTTTCGCCATTGATTTCCCGGAATGCTTTGCGACAGTGGCAGACAGGTCCGCTATGTGTAGTCAGGCACTTGAATAACAGCTTTGGGCAGCTTGAAGTGAGTTCTTGCTGAGAGCAGAGACAGGGAGCATTTTTGCTAAAATTATTATTTAATTTTTTTGTTATCAATTTAGATATTAACATGTTAAAAGGTGCGTTTGTGTCTTGAACAGTTAATTGGCTGTAAATGTTGGGAAAGCTATCTTCTTGTAATTGTCCCCCTTTAACCCTATTCGGCCTGGGGGGGGGGGGGCACAAAGTGCCCGCGCTAACTTTCAACATTCATAACTTCTTTAATATGTATTCAAACGCCATCAAACTTTGTGACTTTTCCTAAAATTTATCTGGCAACAATTTCATATGACAATTTTTTGATCACGTGACTTGATGTTTCCATGGCAACAAGATTTTGACAGCCATGTTTTTGTAAATTTGCATATTTATACCTTTGAATGAAGAAATTGGTATAACTTTTGTATTTTTACGTCATTTAGCATTTATTGATTGGTTTTGATTAATTTTGCGTCAATTTGGACGGTTTTTAAGAGGTTTTAACCCATTCACACCTGAGGATTTTTACGTTTTTGAGTGATTTTCTGCATACACACGCCCCATAGGATTTCGTGACTTCATATTTGGAGTTACCATTGAAAGTGCTGCTGTTCTAAAACACTGAAGGCTCGAGTTTACTGGAAACGTCATTTGCAATAAAGGGTCCAATATGAATTATCTACGATTTTTGGTAAGTTCACAGCCATTTTTCATCTTTAGTAGCTGCCTGGTGAGCATCATTAAGCTTGGAGGTAGTTCTGAGTCCACTTCTCAATGAAGCGAGTTAGGTGTTGTACTTCGTTTACGAATTTGGCTCGTTGCTCGTTGAACTGGAAAAATGGCCGCCTGGAAACGAAGTGGCTTTGGGACTCGACTCTGGATGAATTTCTTGACCTACCGCGGCATATTTTGGAAGTTGCGACCACAGGAGAATACAACAAGCGCGAAATTTCGGCGGTGGGTCGGAGTGGCTGTGGACTTAGTATAAATATGAAATGTGTGGGGAAAGAATGGAACGCTGTCAAAATTTTTGGCTTTTTCCCAGCATGCAGTGCAGTGGTGATGTTGAAAATCGAGGCAAGGTGAGTATGCACTAGTATAAGAAGCTGTAGTTAGGCCCGAGCAACGAATAAGAGCAAAAAAATTCACTGCTAAGCTAGGACTAGGACTGAATTTTGCTGTAAATGTTGACTTTTGGGTTTGCCACGATGATTTGAATAAAAAAAACTAAAGGCAAAAACGTGATTTTTGTTGTTTTTCTATGACGTTAAAAACGGTAATTTTTGTTATCATCCAAATTCAAACGCTGATATTCTGCAAAAATCGCTGACTTTTTTGTGTTTATTGGGTATCTCAATTTGAAAGACTTTCTAGTCAATGCTCACAACTGCTAGTTAAGGCAATGTTCGCACGATTGAGAAAGTTACAATTTTTTAAAGCAGTGGAGTCTGTACGGGCGGTTCAGGTGTCAATGGGTTAAAAAAATTCAGAAATCCAAGATGGTGGATCCAAGATGGCGGCCATATATCTAATTACCTATAGTAATAACTACGTCATATGACGTCATCGTTCCATTGTGCGGACCGCAAAGGAGACAGTTTTGGACGTATAATGTACCATCTAGGTTTCATTGTCATAGCCGTAATGTTCTTGAAGTTACGCCCCACCCCCCCCCCCCCCCAGGCTCAGGAACTCAAAAAAAGCCCAGGCCGAATAGGGTTAAGGCAGGGGTACACATGAATTTGAATGAAATTTAAAGAGGTTTAAAGAAGGGATAGAAGAAAGAAAATGATTTTTGGAACACCAAACAGTTGATACCCACGCAAGAGTACCCCAGGTCGCTAGTGGACTAACTTGGTGTCCGTTATTATTAACTACAAATGCTAATTTTGAAACTTCACTAAATCTTCAATATTCTTATTTCTCTAAATTTAACAAATCCTTTGAGAAAAACCGTTTCATAGATTCATGAAATGAGCAGAGAGTTTATGGATATTTGCTTGAAACGTGAACGAGATATTCCATTAAGGCCATGTCAAGTGGTAGAAAAAAATGAATGGCGTTCATGTGGACCCTGGCTGCCCTGCAAGGATGGAGCCCTTTAACATACGAAAATATTTGCTCTGAAAAACATATTCTGGGTGGCCCTTTTTCGCACTTTCATCTCTCTCATAAAATTGATGGGCTGGGGGCATGACCAACCTACATTGTATGTTGCTTTTGCGGTCATTTTTTTATTTTTCTCGCTCAGATTTGTCCATTTTTGACATGTGAACTACAAATTAGTTGCAAAACATTGTTCAGATTTTTTTTCTGTTGTTTTTTCCGTCGCTTTCAAGAAATGACATATGCAAAGAAAAATCTGCATGTCTCCCGCTGAATCCCGCTCTAAAAAATGAATCCCAAGGTTTTCCCGATTTTCTCGATTTTATGATAATTTTTCACTTTAGCCTGTGAACAGGCTTCTTTTTGGGGAATTGGGTTAGATTAAAATCGGCGAGCGAAGCGAGAACTGGGGAAGAAGGAAGGGGCACCGCCCCTTCCCTATTCCCCAGTCCACGCTCGGCGAGCGAAACGTAACCCAATTCCCCAAAAAGAAGCCTGTTCACAGGCTATTTTCACTTCAGATGGCCAAGTTTGGGCCTGTTCCGCTAAACATATATTATAATACATGCACACAGGCTGGTCTAACTGCGGAACTCGTAAATACCATGCATGTTTATTGCAACTTCCAGCCAAAATGAATGTTTGTGACTAGCATTTGCGAGAATTGGTAAGGGTTATCGGCCTGAAACGAGGGGATATCAGATTTATTCACCTCTGGTTCTGCCTGAGGGCGCAGCGTGAGGGCGGAACCAGAGGTGAATAAATCTGATATCCCCGAGTGAAAGGCCAATAAAATGCTTATTTTACACATTGTTGAGGTTTTCTAGAAAATGCACTGTTGTTTATGATGTCGGCAAAACAGCTTGATAAAGATTTGTAAAGAAACAAATAACAGATTTTTTATATTCTTAAAATGCTACTGAAGGACAACATCCAAAGATTAAACAAATATATGTATAAACTACATCCATGTGCGTGAAAAATTGCGAAGACAAAATTGTCATGGTCTGAATTGAATATTTAAGTGTAGTTTGGCTCGTGTTGTAATTTGTATTATTTTATACACATTGGTGAGGTTTTCTAGAAAATGTACTGTTGTTTAAGATGTCGGCAAAACAGCTTGATGAAGATTTGTAAAGAAACAAATATGTGTAGTATCTAGGGACTTAAATTACATCCATGTGCGTGAAAAATTATTGCGAATAAGCGCAGGGGAGTAACTGGAGGGGAATAACTCAGCCCCACACTCCCCTGTTACAATCAAAAGCCGCCACCAGCTTTTCAGACAGTTTATTATTGGCAGGGAATATAATCCCCTGCGAGGACAAAGGAAACCGAGCCATGTGGAAAATAAGAAACGTTTGACACATATTTTCCACAAAAGCCAGCAATCTATCAATTCAATAAATACAACAAAGTGAATCTGCAATAAAACATCAAATTTATTTTACCTTAGAGTTCCAGGGATTGCTTCAAATATTCTGAGAAACATAAGATCACCTCAATTCACGGGTATTTATCTTCACTTGCTTTCAAACTCTTCGCCTTTGCAAAAAACATGGCTTTCTACACGAAACAGGATTTCTCCACTATAAGTTTTCCACATCCCACTTATAACGACAGTCAAGTATTTTTTAGGGGAAAAAAAAGCACATGGAACATGAGCTGTGAGCCTGCAATCTTTTCATTGCTCAAGTAATTTCACTCCATGTGTATTTTTTGTGTGTAAACGAGGTCGAGAAAAATCATCACATGAGATCGAGGCCATCTGTGCAGTCCAAGATGGCATCCAAACCTTGAAATCGAATGGCATCATGACTGATACCCGCGGGACATCATAAAACTCGTGGGAAAAAATGACACAAATAGTATGCATCCTCCTACATCGAATGCAATATTTTTATTATCATCAGAGAAAATGTGTTTAAGGTGGCTCCATATAATTTTTTTTGCGCACGAGGCATGGGCACGAAAATGGCGCGAGCGCGTTTATTTTGATGACGTCACAAAAATAAAGAGATTTTTGCGTGTTAAGCGGCCAGTTATCAAAGTCCCGAATTTATTGTCAGTATAATACTGTAAGTAAAACCCCTATTAAGGTGATTCCTCAGAAATAAAAGTTGTCAAACGATTTTTTGAAAATTTTCCCTAACAGCACCCTACCATAAGTTGTTTCGAAAAATTCATTAAGAAAGATAGGTCACCATGCTCGGTAAAGAGATATGATGGACCAATGTTGCCCCATTTATGCCTATAGCAATACCGATCACGCATGTCATTATTTGATCGGTTCATGTTTCTTTTCCCGGTAACCCGTGAAAGCAAAGTGAACAATTCTTTAAAAAAACTTGATAGGTTTAAGTCTCCACCATATGGGAACATTTTGAAATAAAAGTTATAAAAAAGTCACACATCTTCAAATGACACGGACTCAAAACATTCCTCGCGTCCATGTTTTTTTAACTTTTTTAACTTAAAAAGCATTAATTTAACATCAAAATGATGCAATAAAAAATATAGGTCACCATGCTCGTTAGAGAGAAAAAGACGGTCGTATTTTCTAACGAGCTTGCAGGCCTTGCAGGCGCTTACACTGTCGTTTGATTTTCTTTTTCTCTCTAGATCTTAAAATAAATTTTCACTTCTTTTTTTCACTGATGATTTTATGAAGCGCCCATTTTTGGTAATAGGTCCATGATAACCGTCACGTCACCAAATGAAGAAAACATAACGAGGGAAAATGTTTCTTAGACCTAACGAGGAAACACCTAATGAGGGAAAAGCTTTTTTAAAACAGGTTTTCCCTCGTTAGGTTTTCCCTCGTTAGGTCTAAGAAACATTTTCCCTCGTTATGTTTTCTTCATTTGGTGAAGTGACGTTTATCATGGACCTGTTACCCCATTTTTATGCCTGGTGAGGTTTCCGGCCAAAAAAACAGCCATGTTTTAATGCTGCCGATGTTGCGAATTACGTGTGTTATGCGCAGTACAGGATGCGCAGTGCAATACTGAGGAATCACCTTAAGCGACCACCCCTATTAAGCTACCGCGGCCACCTTTAGGGTTTCCCTATTGATTTTACCCCTATTAAGCGGCCACCAAAAATTTAATACAGGTAGCTGGCATCGTTTTGAATAACCTGATGACAGATGAGAGTCCAAAATAGAAGGTGACGAATCTTGGCGTGATTTTGTTGTCAAGTAATGTACTATATTTTGATTTGTATATTAAACAACATAATTATGGTAATCAGCATAGAAATTGGATCACGTTTGAGTTGAAACTGCGAGTTGTGGTTTTGTGTGAACTCTTTTGTTGTTCTTTTAGCACAAACTTCGAAATTACGAACTTGGATTTACAGTCCGAACACGGGCTGTATATATGTTCAACAGTCCTCCAACTGTGTTGTATTCAAATAAGGTGACGTTTATACCACGCATTATGCTAATTTCTGACGGACCCCTATTAAGCGGCCACTTAACTTCTTTTTGAAAACATGCAAAAGTACCCTGTCTTCACTGGCTTTTATTTCCCAAGTCCAGACTGAAATGCTTTAAATTTCTATTGAATTCTGCTAAACAAGTGTTAGTTAGGATAGAAATATAAATTAAAATACTTTGCGCTTTTTGTCTTCTATTTCCACAGCGACATTAAACTTTTCGTACTTTGTGAATATAAAATGTCATTATGCAAATTAGGTTGTTGGACAATTCAGAGTGCTTTAAAAATAGGCATTTTATATATTTATATTTCACGATTTTTAGACATAAATACAGTAGAGAACACACAAATAAACGTTTTAAACTGTTTAATGGCTATAACTAGCTAATTATTAAGTCCCGATCTTCGGTTCCTTAAGGGAAAATGTGGTGAATATTTGGACATTTTACTCATAAAATAGAGTTAACTAATTAGAGCGTACTTCAGCCATTGTTTCATTATGATTTACTTTGCCCTGGGTGACAAATATGTTGCTATCGCACATAAAGAGCATTGCATGACTCAGCTCTGGTTCAAGAGCTCCTTGTTTATCTTAGATTACATCAATAACTGACCTTCAGTTGTTTTTACAAACTTCGGTGATAACAAGTTTTCATTGTTAGTAGCTGTAATCAATACTATGTTATACTTATATCCATCAATGCTAGCTGTGTGCTCCTTTGTTTTGTTCACTTTGCGTGCACGCGTTGTATTTTCCAATAGTAGTTTACTACGCATTAGTTTCTGATTTTTCCTCGATTATGCCTCCTCGTCCAGCGAATCGCCGCAATCGAGCCGTCACTATGGATCCGAAATCACTCACGCTAGCCCAACTCAACGCTTTGCCAAGGAATTCGTTGATTCTTTTAGCTTCGGCACGAAATCTCGTGACCACGGGTAAGTGGTCTCGCTTGGCCCAACGCATCTTTGAACACGAACATGCAAACAATTACGCACCTCAGGCCATCGCTCCTAACTTGCCAGCCTCAACCGAACATCCTGGCGTTTCCGAGGATCTTGAACGCCCTTCTCGTTCTACTGGTCGCCAACAACCTTCCTCAACTCCGGGCTCTCTATTCTCGCCAGACCAACTTAGCCACCTTCGCGAGTTAATCGCTGAAACAGTTGGCTCCCAACGTTCTGGCCCCGGTGAAGCTCCTGGTTTACTAGCAGACGTGCCTCTTCTGTCCCCGGCTAGCCCTCTGAACATCGCGGCGACCACCGCAACGGAACAGAACCGGAATGATGTAAACCTTCCCAATGTCATCCAAGATGGTGGCCTTTCTCTACGCCAGTTAGTGCCCAGTCTTCCACAGGCTTCCCAGGGTCCCGCTCAACAAATTGTTACCAACCAAGCCTATGAACACGATCTTACTCTGCCACTGCTCCCGGAGAAACTCCGCTCGAAGATATCCAAACGTGAGTACATTGACTTCAATGAACTTCTCTCAGATAACATGTACCCACAGCCTTCCTTCGCCTCCTCCCAGAACAACTTCACCCGGACTGTTGACCCCCAGGACGCCACTACCCTTGCCTTTGTACCTTCCCAGCGCAAGAAACGTCGCATCGATGGCCTTTCCTCCTGGCTCGAAGCCTGGAATGTCTTCCTGCGCTCCACCATATCAATCTACCCATCTCTCGCCCCAGACCTCCTCGCATACCAAGCCCAGATTTGCAAGTTTAGCAGGAAGTTTAAAGCATCAGCCTGGCTTATGTACGACACAGCCTTTCGCTATATGGCTGCTTCACATGTCGCAATGTCATGGGGTAAAGTGAATGAGCAGCTGTATAATGTTATTCTGAAGGAAGAGACCCTGCCCTACTGCGTCCATTGCCACACCTATGGTCATCGCACCTTGGGCTGTCCCACTCGATCAAAGCCTGTCCAGCCTTTTTGTCCCTTCTCATCTTCCACAACCACTCCCTCACCCGACACCTTTGGCGCAGCCTCCAACACCCCCCTTCCATCCCGCTACGAACACCCCCAGCAAGCAGCCATCTGTCGCGACTTCAACCGTCGGGCCTGCCGCCGCCCCAACTGCCACTTCAAGCATATCTGCAACAAACCAGACTGTGGTGGAAACCACCCTGGCTCTCAGTGCCCTAAAGTACCCCAATTGTAACTCAACCCCTCCCATTTTAACCCCCCCTTCTACACCTGTCAACATTGCCAATCTCTCTACAAGCCTTCTACACGACCTCCAATGGGGCTGTCATGTTGGTTATACCGGCCCTCGCTTCCCTCGCATAACACCAAACTTAACCTCAGCCCTCCTGCATCCTGACGCCGTCTCAGCTGCCCTGGCTAAGGAGGTATCCAATGGTCATACGGCTGGGCCGTTTCAAACACCACCTATCCCAAACCTCCAATGCTCCCCTCTCGAGGTAGTGCCTAAGAAAGACGGCACCTGGCGCATCATTATGCACCTCTCCTCCCCCCATGGGTCCTCAATAATGATTACATTTCCAAGGAGGAATTCTCATTACACTACGCTACCTTCAATCAAGCTCTATCGCTAGTTGCACGTTACGGGAAGGATGCCCTCATGGCTAAACTAGACATAAAACACGCTTTCCGGCTTTGCCCAGTACGCTTGGAGGACCGCGAACTACTCGGCATTCACTGGCAGAGCCAATACTACATTGATCTCCGCTTCCCCTTTGGTATGCGATCCTCTCCCTATCTCTTCAACCGTTTGGCCGACGCCTTTGAGTGGCTATTGAAGACCAACTATCACATCCAGGACCTCATGCATTACCTGGATGACTATTTTACCGTCGGCCCTGCCAACTCTCTGGTCTGTGCCCATAATATTCACACCATTACCCAAGTGCCCTCTCAGGTGGGCATACCCCTGGCTCCCAACAAGCTTGAAGGACCTACTACTCAGTTGGTTTTTCTGGGTATTCTGATCGACACTACTTGCATGGAAACCTCCCTACCTGATGATAAACTTCATGAGCTGTTGTCCGAACTCCGCTCTTGGTCCTCCTGTAACAAATGTTGCAAAAGAGAACTTCTGGAACTTTTCACAGATGCCTCAGGAAGCCTCGGCTATGGCATCTTTTACATGGGTCACTGGATTCCCAACCCCTGGCCTCCTGTACTCCAGAACCGATCAATTCAGTGGAAAGAACTTTACCCCATTGCTCTGGCAGCCCGCCTAACTTTTCTCCAGTCCCAGGCAATAGCGGATTCAACCCGCCGCTCCTACCAGGCAGGCATTCGTCGATACTCTAACTTCTGTGCATCCAGGGGGTGGCCAAGTTTTCCAGCCACAGAGACTACATTATGCTTCTTCGCAACCTACCTTGCTGATCAAGTCAGCTTCAAGACCATAAAGTTATACATGGCAGGAATCCGTTTTGCCCACACTGAAAACAGCCTACCAGATCCCTTCTTGGCAGCACCCCTCTTTCATCTCCTCCTGCGTGGAATCAAGCGCACCTTGGGCCTCACATCTCGTCAGCGCCTCCCTATCACTATGACCCTTCTTCGGCAGATTAAGGAGGAGCTCGTTCGTGCTCCTGACTACTTACCGACAGACAAGTTGATGTTGTGGTCAGCTTTTACCTTAGCCTTCTATGGCTTTCTGCGGTCAAGTGAATTCACATCACCTTCAGCATCTCAGTTCAATCCGCTAGTGCATCTGTCCACCACCGATGTCTCCTTTACGTCGACAGGCTGTCTTACTTTACATCTGAAGGCATCCAAGACGGATCCATACCGGCAGGGTTGCTCACTATTTATTGCCCCATCTCATCGTTCTGTCTGCGCTGTGCGAGCCCTGAGGAAGTACCTTGCTCTGCGTCTAACCAGCGGTACTTCTCCACTGTACGTCTTCCAATCTGGCAATTATCTCACCAGGGCTAAAGTCACCACTATCATCCGCACCCTCCTTCAACGGCTTGGTATTTCTTCAGAGCTCTATGCATCCCACAGTTTCAGGATTGGCGCCGCTACATCAGCAGCTGAAGCCGGTCTGCCTCCTTGGCTTATCCAAACACTAGGAAGGTGGTCCAGCAACTGCTACACCCTCTATATTAGAACTCCGCCTTCTGTTCTCCAGAAGGTTCCTGGTCTGTTGGCTGCCACAGACACCTCAGGACAAGAGGTATGGAACCCGCTACCACAACGTGTCACTCCTAGTCTTCCATAATTGTATAGTATAATATGCAGGCAGTATTTGGGATGTATTTTGGGTGCACACCTGCTACTTTTACCTCCGCGTAGCAGGCCGGGTGGGGCCCCCACCCCACCGTAGTTTATTCGCTCCTGGGTGGGGATGCGCTCCACTCGTTGCCTCGTCCGTTACCGTGCAGGGTGTGTCGTTGCCACCCTCGCTGCACTGCTCATTGCTAGGGTGTGTTGCTGCTACCCTCATTCCATTATGTATAAATTATTACTAGGGTGTGTCGCTGCCACCCTCATTCCATTACGTATATTACTAGGGTGTGTCGCTGCCACCCTTATTGCTCTACTCAGTTTTGGGTGTGTCGCTGCCACCCTTATTGCATGCACTTTATGGGGTGTGTTGCTGCCACCCTTGTTTTACCCCAGGGTGCACCCAACAACCTTTAGTCCCATTTACTGCCAAAGACTGTGTATTTTATCTTGGACTACATAGTTTAGCAATGAAGTTGTTAAATGAAAATTAGGTTGTCTTCAAAGTTAGTCCGGTGACAAGAAAAATTTCTAACTTAGTTTTTTTTTTCATGTAGACAGTACTATTTTTTTAGATCACTTCATGTTAGTATAGTATTCTTTGTATATGGTTCAAACTTTAGTTTCTTTGTAATGTAATGTAAAAAACACAGATATACTGTCCAAAAGCATTTTGTGGTTTAGTTATTGAAACTTGATGATAAATTAGTTTTTAGCTTTTGGGGACGTTGTTAACCTATTGACACATGAGAATTTTTAAAGTTTTTTAGCGATTTCCTGCATACACACGCCCCATAGGATTTCGTGACTCCATATTTAAAGTTACCATTTAAAGTGCTGCTGTTCTAAAACACTGAAGGCTTGAGTTTACCGGAAACGTCATTGTGACATTTTCATTTTGCTTGGTTGAATTGCAATAAAGGGTCCAATATGAATTATCTACGATTTTTGGTAAGTTCACAGCCATTTTTTTATCTTTAGTAGCTGCCTGATGAGCATCATTAAGCTTGAAGGTAGTTCAGAGTCCACTTTCTCAATGAAGCGAGTTAGGTGTTGTACTTCATTAACGAATTTGGCTTGTTGCTCATTGAACTGGAAAAATGGCCGCCCAGAAACGAAGTAGCCTTGGGACTTGACTCTGGATGAATTTCTCGACCTACCGCAGCATATTTTGGAAGTTGCGACCACGGGAGAACACAACAAGCGCGAAATTTCGGCGGTGAGTCGGAGTGGCTGTGGACTTAGTATAAATATGAAATGTGTGGAGGACGGAAGGAATGCTGTCAAAAATTTTGGCCATTTCTCAGCATGCAGTGCGGTGGTGATGTTGAAAATCGAGGCAAGTTCAGTATGCACTAGAACGAGAGGCTGTAGCTTGGCCCGAGCAACGAATAAGAGCAAAAAAATTCGCTGCTAAGCTAGGACTAGGACTGACTTTTGGGTTTGCCACAATGATTTGAATAAAAAAAACTAAAGGCAAAAACGTGATTTTTGTTGTTTTTCTATGACGTTAAAAACGGTCATTTTTGTTATTGTCCAAATTCAAACGGTGATATTCTGCAAAAATCGCTGACTTTTTTGTGTTTATTGGGTATCTCAATTTGAGGGACTTTCTAGTCAATGCTCACAACTGCTAGTTAGGGCAATGTTCGCACGATTGAGAAAGTTGCAATTTTTTAAAGCAGTGGAGTCTTGTACGGGCGGTTTCGGGCGGTTCAGGTGTCAATGGGTTAATGTACTTTGAAATCGACAATCCGCGACCTTTGTTAGTTCTTTTGCAAGGTACAGCAAGGTCTGTCGGTACAGAGGAGGCAATCTCGAACAAATGATCGTGATCGGAACTTGACTTTCGTGTTTCACAACAATGACACCCAACAATCAGTTTTTTCTTTCTCATGCAAGAATGCAGCGGCAAACTGTGAAGACCTGTGAAACTTTTAAGTTTCAAGCAATGAAACCCTTGTTTTAGATAGATAGATAGTTTATTTATATAAAAACGTCGCAGCCAATAGGCTGAATTATGTCCTATAATGTTTACAATAATAAAACAATGATAAACTATAATTATAATAATAACAATAATATTTACAATTAAAAACTTATCACTAGTTAAAATTCACAAAATTGTTCAAAAGTCCTAGGCTTTAAAACTATTTACAAGATGGTATTGTGCATTAAAAAACGTATTCTTAGCCCTCTTTGTGTTAAATTTAATGTTAAAAGTTCTTGAATTTCTTAGTGAGTACGTAGTGCTGAACTGAGGTGGTAATAGATAATGCAGGCGATGATTGTTGTCTTCAAGAATATTGTCAAAAAGAGACTTACAGAGGTCTTGATGATGATCAGCTAACCTACTTAGGCCTGCCTGTACTAACGCCTCATTATAACTCACATATGGATAGATAATTGATAACGCTCTTTTTTGAACCCGTTCGAAATCATTAATTAAGTAAAGTGGAAGGGACGAATGAAAGACTTGGACGGCATAGTCACACACTGACCTAACACAGCTCGTATAGAAAGTAACAAGGTCACTCTTAGGGACATGGGCACGCTTTTATTGTAAGAGGAATTGTAGCTTTGTTTACGTTTGTTCTTAAAATTACAGATCTCAATATCATTTTCTTTAAAAAGGCTGACTATAATTCATGGAGCTTCAATGGATTTAGGACCTGTTTACATGGAGGGAGGGTGATTCCGGGTTACACACTTAGAAGGGTCACCCGGCTCTTTTGTTGTTGTTGTTTTTTTTTTGCTGTTTGCATCACATGGCAGACAGGGTCACCCTGGCCCATCTACTTGCTCAGGTCACCCTTCAAGGCAGGCTACACTTTTTTTTTTTGCACGTGCAAAGCCAAGGGTGACCCGGCTATCTGGGCTAAGTTTTCGGTCGTGTTTTTCAGGGTTTTAAGTTAAATTTGAACTAAATACAGACCAAAATGATAAATTGGAAACCGAACTGTCCCATTTTAATCAATAATTAACAAGTTTTATTTGTCTGTTGAGACATATCTTTTTTTCCGAAAAAAAGAATTATTCTGAAGTTGACAACATGTTTTTTTAGTTTGGCGACTGACAAGCATGTGTCAGACTAATTTCTAAGAACAAGGACATTAAAAAATAGTGGCTTTAGGATGGTTGAACTTGATTACGAGGGGGAAAAGCATTTATGTTGAGCTTGTGGCATTCCCATGCCTTGACACGCAAATCCTAGCTATTTTGTCGCGTAAAGCGTGGTCAGAATGTCTTTATTTCACTTGAACAACGGTTTCAGATGCCAGAAAACAAACAGGCTAGCAATCTCTGGAAATAACCTCTGAAAACACCATTTCATAGTGTGTCACGTGACAAAATATTGTCTGATTGTTGGAGTATTTTGGCAGCCTTGTCCAGGTGTTTCTGTGCCCGCTGCCATTTTGAAAGCGAAGTTTTTATTTTGAAAGCGAAGTTTCCATTTCGCTGTGGGATGACATATAAATGTCACAGTGACATGTGCAATGTATAAAAAGAAACAGAATGCCGATCACTGCAACAAACCGTTGAGAATGGCCAGATCTGGGTTTCCAGACCTAGATCGGTATTAATACTTAAAGTGAAACAAAAAAAACAGCAAACTGATCGATCCTTATGGCAGAAAAATAGAAGCAGAAGCAAATAAGATGAAATAAAAGTGGAATATAATAGTGCCCAATATTTTGCTTTGCAAAACAAAGCAATGAAGTCAAGGTACATAGTAAATGCATCTGTCAAAAAATGCCTCTGGGTGCATTAAAAAAGGGCAGGTTTTTTCACCTTGGTGCCATTCGGGTGTAAAAAGGGGAGGGGGGGGAATTTGATGCCATCATCTGTCGTCTGTACTGATGGAAATTAACTATATTATATTGGGGCAACCCTTCCGCTCCACTTAAAAAACAAGACCAGTATCTTGGGTAAAAATCCAATACCGACATAAGCTCTTTCGGCAAGACCAATTGTAATGCATGGTTCAATTCCTACAGTTACCATCCCCCCCCCCCCCCAGCACACCCCCGGGGATTTGCCATTTTTTCTTCACTTGGTGTCTCATTCCCCACTCCCGGGCACAAAGAAAGAGGTAATTCCCCATCCCCGGGACACTCAACAGCAGTTGCACCGTTTCTCAAGAAGACAGAAATATTTATTATATAAATCCACCGAACAGTTTACAAAATAGACATGGACTGGACCAGACTCGTATGGCTACAAAGATCAGAAAGCATCTCTCCCATTGCTCGTGTTTCTTTGGCTTTCATCGCTCCTCTCTTGCGGTTGTTTCATGTACTGATGATGTGTTCTTCGCAACACTTCACATTATCCACTGACAGGTAACACTCCTTCAAATACAGGCTTTAACTTTGCCAAATTGTTTTCTTCCAGCACCAGAGACCCTATTCATAAATGGCAGCCGATTTATTTATTCTTTTATATTCATGCTAATCGGCCCAACTAGCCTCATTTTAGAGCAAAAATTCTTATGAATTTTGCACATGCTAAGGAGGCTAGTTGGGCTGATTAGCATGAATATAAAAGAATAATAAACCGGCCGCTATTTATGAATAAAGGGTCTATGTGCTTCGACGAAAGTTTCGCCCCATAATTCCTTGGGCACCTAGATTATCCCCACCCCCTACCCCCGGGACAAAACCACTTGCAAAATTCCCCACCCCCGGGCCACAAGGGCCAACTTTGTCCCGGGGGTTGCCGGGGGAGGGGGGAGGTGGGGGGGGGGGGGGGGGGGGATGGTAACTGTAGGAATTGAACCATGCATAGGTTGTATAGCCAGTCTTAGGTAAGTGATTACTGCATGTGGAATGGGGTTGTTCATTTTCTTTTAACCTACATCCGGCCGTCAATCAGATTATGCATTCTATATTAAATCTTAACAGTCCAACCATCCTTCTTTTTTCAGTAATGAATGGTATATTGGCATCACTGTTTGCCTTCATTTTGCCAGATGTTAAGTAGAATGAATAATTATAATAATGAAGTTTGTACATGTTACATGGTGTGACACTCCAAATTCATGCAAATTGAACTGACAAAGGTCATGGAGTGTCGATTTCAAGTACATTAACAACGTTCCCAATTTAAAGCTAAACTGATTTGTTGTCAAGTTACAATAACTAAACCACAAAATTCTTTTGGACAGTATATGTGTTTTTTAAAATCTTTAAAAGAAAAAACATCAAACTAAGTTAGAAATGTTTCTTGTCACCGGACTAACTTTTGAAGACAACCTAATTTGCATAATATTGACCACATTTTCCTAAAGTAACCGAAGATCGGGACTTAATAATTAGCTAGTTATAGCCATTAAACAGTTCAAAACGTTTATTTGTGTGTTCTTTACTATGTTTATGACTAAAAATCAGGAAATAATTTTTACATAGTATAAAACGCCTATATTTGAAGCACTCTGAATTGTCCAACAACCTAATTTGCATAATGGCATTTTATATTTGCAAAAGCACGAAAAATTTAAGTAACAATGCATGTAAGAACTAGGCAATGCTCTATTGTTCCACGGCATTTTGCTTTTCCCACATAAGATTGTTTAGGTTTTTCTTACTGAGAATGCATCAACCTATGGACATGTTTTTTAATAAAAATGTACCAGAACTTTATTTTAAAGTGATGTTTCTTTTGTGCTACAAGATTTCATCCAATCGTGAAACTCCAAAACAATGGCCAAGAAAGGCTTCTAATTTTACATGTTTCCGACATAGAATTTTGGTTGCATTAAAACTCAGAATAGGTTTCACTAATAGGGAACTAATAAGTAAACTAGGGAGAAATAAATGCACTACATGGTTAAGTGACGTAGATTTTGTAGTTTTAGCCAATGGGGTGGACGGTTTCAACAATATCACAATTAACACCTTTCTGCATTCCTTGCCGTTAGGTTGCCTAGTTCTTACTAGGACCATTACTTAATGTCACTGTGGAAAATAGAGACAAAAAGTGCAAAATATTTTTATATTTCTATGCTAACTAACACTTGTTTAGCAGAATTCAATAGAAATTTAAAGCGTTTCGGTCGGGACTAGGGAAATAAAGACAGGGTACTTTTGCATGTTTTCAAAAACGATTAAATGGGTGCTAATGTATTAATTTTCTTGAATCTTCAATTTAAAACATATCAAAATTAACTTGCGTTTCACACATTTGAAGGAACACTAAACTTAAGAACAATAATAATTTCTTGCTGTGTTTGGTGGTTTCCGAGCAGCGAGCTCGTCAATTTATGCAATTTTCGATTCTGGCCAAGCGTAAATTTAGGCCTTTTGCCGCTTGAACTATTACAAGCTCTAAAAAAATACTATTAAACGTATTTCTGAAAACTAAAGTCGTTTCATTTACTTATGACCCAAGATAGTTCACTGGGCAAAGTTTGAGGGAAAACATTTTTCAAACTCGGAATGCAGTGGACCGCTTTTACAGACACTGCCTCTTAATTGGCATTTTATTTTGTTCTCGTGACAACTTGTTTGTTGTTGCATATGCTCTTGTTTATGTTCGTGTGGGTCCAAGAGGCTTCTGCTCTGATCACGAGTTAATTGGCATTATATTTTGTGCTCCTCACAACTTGTTTATTGTGTTTGTTCTTGTTTATGTTTGTGCAGGCACAAAAGGCTTCTGCTCTAGTCTTTAGTTAATTAGCATTTTAATTTGTTCTGGTGGCGATTTGTTTCCCGTTTGCATATGCTGTTGTCTTGTGCATAGAACGGGCCTAAAAGGCTTCTGCTCTGGTCACAGTTTAATTGCCATTTTATTTGCTCTCGTGACGATTTATTTGTTGTTGCAAATGCTGTTGTCTTATGTTTAAAACAGACCCAAAAGGCTCTCAATTATGTTGTATGCCAAATTCGTTTCTTATGTGGATTAGAGGAATTTCGTTGACCTTCATGTTTTCTTTCCACCTTGGATTTTGTCCTATTTCTAGTTTGCGCTTTTGTGCCAGGTTCACTATCTTTGAGTTTGGGGTTTTGTTTTTTTGAGTCTGGGTGCCCTGATGATTAAGTGCTTCTCAGTTGAATGTTTTGAGTTTGGGTGCTTTGAGATTGGGGTGTTTTGAGTTTGGGTGCTTTGAGATTGGGGTGTTTTGAGTTTGGGTGCTTTGAGATTGGGGTGTTTTGAGATTGGGGTGCTTTGAGATTGGGGTGCTTTGAGTTTACGGTGTTTTGAGTTTGGGTGTTTTGAGATTGGGGTGTTTTGAGTTTGGGTGCTTTGAGATTGAGGTGTTTTGAGTTTGGGTGCTTTGAGATTGAGGTGTTTTGAGATTGAGGTGCTTTGAGAGTGGGGTGTTGTGAGTTTGGGTGTTTTGAGATTGGGGTGTTTTGAGTTTGGGTGCTTTGAGAGTGGGGTGTTTTGAGTTTGGGTGCTTTGAGATTGAGGTGTTTTGAGTTTGGGTGCTTTGAGATTGAGGTGTTTTGAGATTGAGGTGCTCTGAGAGTGGGGTGTTGTGAGTTTGGGTGTTTTGAGATTGGGGTGTTTTGAGTTTGGGTGCTTTGAGATTGAGGTATTTTGAGATTGAGGTGTTTTGAGTTTGGGTGCTTTGAGATTGGGGTGTTTTGAGTTTGGGGTGTTTTGAGTTTGGGTGCTTTAAGATTGGGGTGTTTTGAGATTGGGGTGTTTTGAGATTGGGGTGTTTTGAGGTTGGGGTGCTTTGAGATTGAGGTGTTTTGAGTTTAGGGTGCTTTGAGATTGGGGTGTTTTGAGATTGGGGTGTTTTGAGTTTGGGTGTTTTGAGATTGGGGTGCTTTGAGTTTAGGGTGTTTTGAGTTTGGGTGCTTTGAGATTGGGGTGTTTTGAGTTTGGGTGCTTTGAGATTGAGGTGTTTTGAGATTGAGGTGCTTTGAGAGTGGGGTGTTTTGAGTTTGGGTGTTTTGAGATTGGGGTGTTTTGAGTTTAGGTGCTTTGAGATTGGGGTGTTTTGAGTTTGGGTGCTTTGAGATTGGGGTGTTTTGAGTTTGGGTGCTTTGAGATTGGGGTATTTTGAGTTTGGGTGCTTTGAGATTGGGGTATTTTGAGTTTGGGTGCTTTGAGATTGGGGTATTTTGAGTTTGGGTGTTTTGAGTTTGGGTGTTTTGAGATTGGGGTGTTTTGTGTTTGGGTGCTTTGAGATTGAGGTGCTTTGAGATTGAGGTGTTTTGAGTTTGAGGTGTTTTGAGTTTGGGTGCTTTGAGATTGGGGTGTTTTGAGTTTGGGTGCTTTGAGATTGGGGTGTTTTGAGATTGGGGTGTTTTGAGATTGGGGTGTTTTGAGTTTGGGTGCTTTGAGAGTGGGGTGTTTTGAGGTTGGGGTGCTTTGAGTTTAGGGTGTTTTGAGTTTGGGTGCTTTGAGATTGGGGTGTTTTGAGTTTGGGTGCTTTGAGATTGGGGTGTTTTGAGTTTGGGTGCTTTGAGAGTGGGGTGTTTTGAGTTTGGGTGCTTTGAGATTGAGGTGTTTTGAGATTGGGTACTTTGAGATTGAGGTGTTTTGAGATTGAGGTGTTTTGAGATTGAGGTGCTTTGAGAGTGGGGTGTTTTGAGTTTGGGTGTTTTGAGATTGGGGTGTTTTGAGTTTGGGTGCTTTGAGAGTGGGGTGTTTTGAGATTGGGGTGCTTTGAGTTTAGGGTGTTTTGAGTTTGGGTGCTTTGAGATTGGGGTGTTTTGAGTTTGGGTGCTTTGAGATTGGGGTGTTTTGAGTTTGGGTGCTTTGAGATTGAGGTGTTTTGAGATTGGGTACTTTGAGATTGAGGTGTTTTGAGATTGAGGTGTTTTGAGATTGAGGTGCTTTGAGAGTGGGGTGTTTTGAGTTTGGGTGTTTTGAGATTGGGGTGTTTTGAGATTGGGTGCTTTGAGATTGGGTGCTTTGAGATTGGGTGTTTTGAGATTGGGGTGTTTTGAGTTTGGGTGTTTTGAGATTGGGGTGTTTTGAGTTTGGGTGTTTTGAGATTGGGGTGTTTTGAGATTGGGGTGTTTTGAGTTTGGGTGCTTTGAGATTGGGGTGTTTTGAGATTGGGGTATTTTGAGATTGGGGTGTTTTGAGATTGGGGTGTTTTGAGTTTGGGTGCTTTGAGAGTGGGGTGTTTTGAGATTGGGGTGCTTTGAGTTTAGGGTGTTTTGAGTTTGGGTGCTTTGAGATTGGGGTGTTTTGAGTTTGGGTGCTTTGAGATTGGGGTGTTTTGAGTTTGGGTGCTTTGAGAGTGGGGTGTTTTGAGTTTGGGTGCTTTGAGATTGAGGTGTTTTGAGATTGGGTGCTTTGAGATTGAGGTGTTTTGAGATTGAGGTGCTTTGAGAGTGGGGTGTTTTGAGTTTGGGTGTTTTGAGATTGGGGTGTTTTGAGTTTGGGTGCTTTGAGATTGAGGTGTTTTGAGATTGAGGTGTTTTGAGTTTGGGTGCTTTGAGAGTGGGGTGTTTTGAGTTTGGGTGTTTTGAGTTTGGGGTGTTTTGAGGGTTGTATCGAAAACTAAGACCCACGAAAACGAAGACCTAAGACCTAAAAGTAAGACCTAAAACTAAGACCTAAAACTAAGACCCCCTATAATTTACCTTTTTTACCAGGGTCTTAGTTTTCGTTTTTTCGAAAACTAAGACCTAAAACTAAGACCCCCTTTTATTTCTTTAAAGGCCGTTTTTTTTATTTTTCCAAAGCCAATTTACTGTAAGACAATAAACAAAAACCAGATGCGAAGTCTTTGGCAAAGTCATTTTGACACTGGTTACCAGGGTCTTAGTTTTCATTTTTTCGAAAACTAAGACCTAAAACTAAGACCCCCTTTTATTTCTTTAAAGGCCGTTTTTTTTCTTTTTCCAAAGCCAATTTTGTTATTTCAATCCGTTATTCAATATAAGACAACAATCAAAAACCAGATCACGAGGGTCTACGCGAAGTCTATGGCAAAAGTCACTAAAGTCATTTTGACTAAGGCCTTTTATTTCTTTAAAGGCCGTTTTTTTCTTTTTCCAAAGCCAATTTTGTTATTTCAATCCGTTAAAGAACGCGCGATCCTGTCAATTTTTACGGCTTCACTTCTAGGTTCAATCAAGGGTATACCCCGAGCGTTCAAAAGAAGGGGGGGTTAAATTAACTATATGTCCCAAAATATGGATGAAAATCAAAGGAATGAGAAGCCCAAGGAAATGTGTCAAAATTTAATCTTACATAATATATAACTTGGCGACTCGCCCGAGTATGTTATCTTCGAGGTCCACTTGAGCAGACACTTAGCTCAAATGAAAAATTTAATTGAAGCCAAGAGGTAGAAAGGATATTTATTTTCAATTCTGCCTGGAAACATTTTTAATTGCCATCGCTGAAATCCTGGAAAAAGAATAAATTAAACACAGTAAATTACACCACCATGGAACATCGTCTAAACTCCACGAATTGAACTGATTTATTTCATTCCACCAGTAACTATTACAGTAACTATTACTAACAGTAACAATTGCCTAACATGCAGTAACAGTAATTGCCGGTTGACACGGTGTCCAATAATGGTATGTCAAGAAAGTGTGCTGGAAGTGTGTTTTGCACCAGTATGCTTCGTTACTTTTCCTCAGTTATTTCTAGCGGTAGAAATAATTTTCAAGTAATTTTTTGCAGACTAACAAAAACAGTATATTAAAAAAATAAACTTCTTTAACAGCATTAACACCCCTTACACCCAAATTTATTTTTGAGTTCTGGACGCCAAAAATAGCCTGGCCTGCGTAGCAAGGGCTTCTGTTGGGTTTTATGCGCGGAAACGTTTGCTACGCAGGCTAAACGAAAAAGTACTAGACAAGTAATTCTCGACTTTGTTTGCATAAGAGCCAGGTCGCACTAGAGTAAAAAACAAAATTTAGCCGATGCCAAAATTACCAAAAATATGAAACCGCAAACGGAAGTCAGGTCAATCAATCAATCAGATTTCAGATTTCCATACTTTGCGCGAATCTTTGCTCGCAAGTTGTTTCATGGCATTCAACCTACAAGCTAACCAGGGTTTTCTGTTTATTGTGCGATCATAGTGACATGAATATCGCTTCTTTTGAGCAGTGTTTTCATCGACTGTGGCCGCTTCCATTTCAAGTGAACTGACAAAACGGCCTTTAAAGAAATAAAAGGGGGTCTTAGTTTTCGAAAAAACGAAAACTAAGACCCTGGTAAGCAGTGTCAAAATGACTTTGCCATAGACTTCGCATCTGGTTTTTGTTTATTGTCTTACAGTAAATAACGGATTGAAATAACAAAATTGGCTTTGGAAAAAGAAAAAACGGCCTTTAAAGAAATAAAAGGGGGTCTTAGTTTTAGGTCTTAGTTTTCGAAAAAACGAAAACTAAGACCCTGGTAAGCAGTGTCAAAATGACTTTGCCAAAGACTTCGCATCTGGTTTTTGTTTATTGTCTTACAGTAAATTGGCTTTGGAAAAAGAAAAAAACAGCCTTTAAAGAAATAAAAGGGGGTCTTAGTTTTAGGTCTTAGTTTTAGGTCTTAGGTCTTAGGTCTTCGTTTTCGTGGGTCTTAGTTTTCGATACAACCGTGTTTTGAGTTTGGGTGCTTTGAGATTGGGGTGTTTTGAGATTGGGTGCTTTGAGATTGGGGTGTTTTGAGATTGGGTGCTTTGAGATTGGGGTGTTTTGAGATTGGGTGCTTTGAGATTGGGTGCTTTGAGATTGGGGTGCTTTGAGATTGGGGTGTTTTGAGATTGGGTGCTTTGAGATTGGGGTGTTTTGAGTTTGGGTGCTTTGAGATTGAGGTGTTTTGAGATTGGGTGCTTTGAGATAATGAGGTGTTTTGAGATTGAGGTGCTTTGAGAGTGGGGTGTTTTGAGTTTGGGTGTTTTGAGATTGGGATGTTTTGAGTTTGGGTGCTTTGAGATTGAGGTGTTTTGAGTTTGGGTACTTTGAGAGTGGGGTGTTTTGAGTTTGGGTGTTTTGAGATTGGGGTGTTTTGTGTTTGGGTGCTTTGAGATTCAGGTGTTTTGAGTTTGGGTGCTTTGAGATTGGGGTGTTTTGAGATTGGGTGCTTTGAGATTGGGGTGTTTTGAGATTGGGTGCTTTGAGATTGGGGTGCTTTGAGATTGGGGTGTTTTGAGATTGGGTGCTTTGAGATTGGGGTGTTTTGAGTTTGGGTGCTTTGAGATTGAGGTGTTTTGAGTTTGGGTGCTTTGAGATTGGGGTGTTTTGAGTTTGGGTGCTTTGAGATTGGGGTGTTTTGAGATTGGGGTGTTTTGAGATTGGGGTGTTTTGAGATTGGGGTGTTTTGAGATTGGGGTGTTTTGAGATTGGGGTGTTTTGAGATTGGGGTGTTTTGAGATTGGAGTGTTTTGAGTTAGGTGCTTTTGAGATTGGGGTGTTTTGAGTTTGGGTGCTTTGAGATTGGGGTGTTTCGAGATTGGGGTGCTTTTGAGATTGGTTGCTTTGAGATTGGGGTGTTTTGAGTTTGGGTGCTTTGAGATTGGGGTGTTTTGAGTTTGGGTGCTTTGAGATTGGGGTGTTTTGAGTTTGGGTGCTTTGAGATTGGGGTGTTTTGAGTTTGGGTGCTTTGAGATTGGGGTATTTTGAGTTTGGGTGCTTTGAGATTGGGGTATTTTGAGTTTGGGTGTTTTGAGTTTGGGTGTTTTGAGTTTGGGTGTTTTGAGATTGGGGTGTTTTGTGTTTGGGTGCTTTGAGATTGAGGTGCTTTGAGATTGAGGTGTTTTGAGTTTGAGGTGTTTTGAGTTTGGGTGCTTTGAGATTGGGGTGTTTTGAGATTGGGGTGCTTTGAGTTTGGGGTGTTTTGAGTTTGGGTGCTTTGAGATTGGGGTGTTTTGAGATTGGGTGTTTTGAGATTGGGGTGCTTTGAGATTGGGGTGTTTTGAGATTGGGGTGTTTTTATGATTGGGTGCTTTGAGATTGGGGTGTTTTGAGATTGGGGTGTTTTGAGATTGGGGTGTTTTGAGATTGGGGTGTTTTGAGATTGGGGTGTTTTGAGATTGGGTGCTTTGAGATTGGGTGCTTTGAGATTGAGGTGTTTTGAGATTGGGTGCTTTGAGATTGAGGTGTTTTGAGATTGAGGTGCTTTGAGAGTGGGGTGTTTTGAGATTGGGGTGTTTTGAGATTGAGGTGTTTTGAGATTGGGGTGTTTTGAGATTGGGTGCTTTGAGATTGGGGTGTTTTGAGATTGGGGTGTTTTGAGTTTGGGTGCTTTGAGATTGGGATGTTTTGAGATTGGGGTGTTTTGAGATTGGGGTGTTTTGAGATTGGGGTGTTTTGAGATTGGGGTGTTTTGAGTTTGGGTGCTTTGAGAGTGGGGTGTTTTGAGTTTGGGTGCTTTAAGATTGGGGTGTTTTGAGATTGGGGTGTTTTGAGATTGGGGTGTTTTGAGGTTGGGGTGCTTTGAGATTGAGGTGTTTTGAGTTTAGGGTGCTTTGAGATTGGGGTGTTTTGAGATTGGGGTGTTTTGAGATTGGGGTGTTTTGAGATTGGGGTGTTTTGAGATTGGGGTGTTTTGAGATTGGAGTGTTTTGAGTTAGGTGCTTTTGAGATTGGGGTGTTTTGAGTTTGGGTGTTTTGAGTTTGGGTGTTTTGAGATTGGGGTGTTTTGTGTTTGGGTGCTTTGAGATTGAGGTGCTTTGAGATTCAGGTGTTTTGAGTTTGGGTGCTTTGAGATTGGGGTGTTTTGAGATTGGGGTGTTTTGAGATTGGGTGCTTTGAGATTGGGGTGCTTTGAGATTGGGTGCTTTGAGATTGGGGTGTTTTGAGTTTGGGTGCTTTGAGATTGAGGTGTTTTGAGTTTGGGTGCTTTGAGATTGGGGTGTTTTGAGTTTGGGTGTTTTGAGATTGGGGGTGCTTTGAGTTTAGGGTGTTTTGAGTTTGGGTGCTTTGAGATTGGGGTGTTTTGAGTTTGGGTGCTTTGAGATTGAGGTGTTTTGAGATTGAGGTGCTTTGAGAGTGGGGTGTTTTGAGATTGGGGTGTTTTGAGTTTGGGTGCTTTGAGATTGGGGTGTTTTGAGTTTGGGTGCTTTGAGATTGAGGTGTTTTGAGATTGAGGTGCTTTGAGAGTGGGGTGTTTTGAGTTTGGGTGTTTTGAGATTGGGATGTTTTGAGTTTGGGTGCTTTGAGATTGGGGTGTTTTGAGTTTGGGTGCTTTGAGATTGGGGTGTTTTGAGTTTGGGTGCTTTGAGATTGGGGTGTTTTGAGTTTGTGTGCTTTGAGATTGGGGTATTTTGAGTTTGGGTGCTTTGAGATTGGGGTATTTTGAGTTTGGGTGTTTTGAGTTTGGGTGTTTTGAGATTGGGGTGTTTTGTGTTTGGGTGCTTTGAGATTGAGGTGCTTTGAGATTCAGGTGTTTTGAGTTTGGGTGCTTTGAGATTGGGGTGTTTTGAGATTGGGGTGTTTTGAGATTGGGTGCTTTGAGATTGGGGTGCTTTGAGATTGGGTGCTTTGAGATTGGGGTGTTTTGAGTTTGGGTGCTTTGAGATTGAGGTGTTTTGAGTTTGGGTGCTTTGAGATTGGGGTGTTTTGAGTTTGGGTGCTTTGAGATTGGGGTGTTTTGAGTTTGGGTGCTTTGAGATTGGGGTGTTTTGAGATTGGGGTGTTTTGAGATTGGGGTGTTTTGAGATTGGGGTGTTTTGAGATTGGAGTGTTTTGAGTTAGGTGCTTTTGAGATTGGGGTGTTTTGAGTTTGGATGCTTTGAGATTGGGGTGTTTTGAGATTGGGGTGCTTTTGAGATTGGTTGCTTTGAGATTGGGGTGTTTTGAGTTTGGGTGCTTTGAGATTGGGGTGTTTTGAGTTTGGGTGCTTTGAGTTTGAGGTGTTTTGAGTTTGGGTGCTTTGAGATTGGGGTGCTTTGAGATTGGGGTGTTTTGAGATTGGGGTGTTTTGAGTTTGGGTGCTTTGAGATTGGGGTGTTTTGAGATTGGGTGTTTTGAGATTGGGGTGCTTTGAGATTGGGGTGTTTTGAGATTGGGGTGTTTTGAGATTGGGGTGTTTTGAGTTTGGGTGCTTTGAGATTGGGGTGTTTTGAGATTGGGGTGTTTTGAGATTGGGTGCTTTGAGATTGAGGTGTTTTGAGATTGGGTGCTTTGAGATTGAGGTGCTTTGAGAGTGGGGTGTTTTGAGTTTGGGTGTTTTGAGATTGGGGTGTTTTGAGATTGGGTGCTTTGAGATTGGGTGCTTTGAGATTGGGTGCTTTGAGATAGGGGTGTTTTGAGATTGGGGTGTTTTGAGATTGGGGTGTTTTGAGTTTGGATGCTTTGAGAGTGGGGTGTTTTGAGATTGGGGTGCTTTGAGTTTAGGGTGTTTTGAGTTTGGGTGCATTGAGATTGGGGTGTTTTGAGTTTGGGTGCTTTGAGATTGGGGTGTTTTGAGTTTGGGTGCTTTGAGAGTGGGGTGTTTTGAGTTTGGATGCTTTGAGAGTGGGGTGTTTTGAGATTGGGGTGCTTTGAGTTTAGGGTGTTTTGAGTTTGGGTGCTTTGAGATTGGGGTGTTTTGAGTTTGGGTGCTTTGAGATTGGGGTGTTTTGAGTTTGGGTGCTTTGAGAGTGGGGTGTTTTGAGTTTGGGTGCTTTGAGATTGAGGTGTTTTGAGATTGGGTGCTTTGAGATTGGGGTGCTTTTGAGATTGGGGTGCTTTTGAGATTGGGTGCTTTGAGATTGGGGTGTTTTGAGTTTGGGTGCTTTGAGATTGGGGTGTTTTGAGTTTGGGTGCTTTGAGATTGGGGTGCGTTTGAGATTGGGTGCTTTGAGATTGGGGTGTTTTGAGTTTGGGTGCTTTGAGATTGGGGTGTTTTGAGTTTGGGTGCTTTGAGATTGGGGTGTTTTGAGTTTGGGTGCTTTGAGATTGGGGTGTTTTGAGTTTGGGTGCTTTGAGATTGGGGTATTTTGAGATTGGGGTATTATTGTTATAGGTCTGGTCAAGTATAATTCATCCATGTGGCCGCCAGATTTCCATAACTCAACTGAGGAGTGCGGGTGAGACCAGTGCAAATAGATACTATTTGACTAAAGTTGCTGTTTTTATTATGTTTCATTGTTTGCCATTACAGCTGTACAAGTTGCGATTACATTTCATGTTTTCCTTACTTTGTCTATATCTGCCATACAATCTTCTAATCTTTTCAGATGCAGTTTGCAGTTTTTGGCCCTCTGAAATGAAAAATGTACCCCAAAACCTTTGCTGAGGGGACAAATTGCCCCCCACTTATCAAAATCTGGCTCAAACCCTGAGTATACATACAATGATATGCAATAATAATAATATGTATAATAATTTGTTAGAAAGTCTGGAAAGTCGATGATCTTATACATGCATGTACTGTTATATTTAAATGTCTATCAACTGGCTTTGATGAAATCTCTGCACTAATATTATTGCAAATAAGCCTCATTAGGATCTTAAACGTGTAGTTTTATTTGATGGAAATGACGTACGTACGTATGTACATATGTATCACTGTATTGTATTGTTTCCAGTCGTGTTCTTCAGTTAGAAGAGGAATACATTCAAAGAGTGTGCAGTGACATCATAGCCATAAAACCTGATCTTGTGTTCACAGAAAAAGGAGTGTCAGGTAAGACTCTAAAAATGTAATTTGTTCACAAACTGTTAAGAACTCTAGCGTATTAGTTCTAGTACAAAGTAAACACTCATACTGACAGTGATATATTGCCGCCAAGTCAGTTTCAGCCCCAGTATTAGTAACTCTTTTTCAAGGCACAAAATCTGTTTTAGTTGTGTTCAACGAAAGAGAATATTATCCCAATCTTGTGTGTCCTGTGTCACCAGCAGCTGAAATGAATCTAGCTTTTGTCTGTTTCAACACCAAATTTCTCACTTGTTCAAGTTTAATAATTATTAAGGGCAAACTGTTTGTTAACCCATTCGCTCCTACACCGGCCAAAACCGGCCGTACAATACTCCACTGCTTTAAAAAATTGCAACTTTCTCAATCGCGCGAACATTGCCCTAACTAGCAGTTCTGAGCATTGACTAGAAAGTCCCTCAAATTGAGATACCTGGCAATAAACACAAAAAAGTCAGCGATTTTTGCAGAATATCAGCGTTTGAATTTGGACAATAACAAAAATGACCGTTTTTAACGTCATAGAAAAACAACAAAAATCACGTTTTTGCCTTTAATTTTTTTTATTCAAATCATCATGGCAAACCCAAAAGTCAACATTCACAGCAAAATTCAGTCCTAGTCCTAGCTTAGCAGTGAATTTTTTTGCTCTTATTCGTTGCTCGGGCCAAGCTCTAGCCTCTCGTTCCAATGCATACTGACTTTGCCTCGATTTTCAATATCACCACCGCACTGCATGCTGGGAAAAAGCCAAAAATTTTGACAGCGTTCGATTCTTTCCGCACACATTTCATATTTATACTAAGTCCACAGCCACTCCGACCCACCGCCGAAATTTCGCGCTTGTTGTATTCTCCTGTGGTCGCAACTTCCAAAATATGCAGCGGTAGGTCGAGAAATTCATCCAGAGTCGAGTCCCAAAGCCACTTCGTTTCCAGGCGGCCATTTTTCCAGTTCAACGAGCAACGAGCCAAATTCGTAAACGAAGTACAACACCTAACTCGCTTCATTGAGAAGTGGACTCTGAACTACCTCCAAGCTTAATGATGCTCATCAGGCAGCTACTAAAGATGAAAAATGGCTGTGAACTTACCAAAAATCGTAGATAATTCATATTGGACCCTTTATTGCAAATCAACCAAGCAAAATGAGATCGTCACAATGACGTTTCCAGTAAACTCGAGCCTTCAGTGTTTTAGAACAGCAGCACTTTCAATGGTAACTTTAAATATGGAGACACGAAATCCTATGGGGCGTGTGAATGCAGAAAATCGCTCAAAAACGTAAAAATTCTCAGGAGTGAATGGGTTAATGTGGAGATTTTGATATAATTATTCCCTTATCACAGTGAAGATAAAACTGATCATTTATTTTATTTTGATAATTGTGTTGTGAGTATTATAATAATAAAAGATTATAATTATTAAATCCCTTGGTCAATCCTCTAGACCTAGCCCAGCACTTCCTGGTAAAGAATGGTATAACAGCTATACGCCGAATCAGGAAAACAGATAACAACCGTATCGCCCGTGCATGTGGTGCAACTATTGTGAACAGAACAGAAGAACTGAAGGAAGAAGATGTGGGAACTGGAGCTGGGTTATTTGAAATAAGGAAATTTGGAGACGAGTAAGTAAAATAAGTCAGGGTGACAAAAGGACACAGCAGACTAAAGCTGTGGACTAGGTTAGCTTTTTTCTTTCAACCATTTTGCCATTTTTTATTTTATTCCTGAAAGCATTGCTACATGCTGGTGTAGTGCCTTTTTTCCTTATTATGAGCTGCTAAGGATATATTTTCTCATTTAGAAATATTTTGCGTATAGTTTTTAAGAGCAGGTCTCATTAAGAATCGAGGAAAATGGAAAATGAAAAATTTTGACCCCCCTTGGTCTTTTGCATGCAGATAGGTCTTCAGGGGAGATGTTCGAAAATGGCCTTTGTTAAGGTTGTTTCTTCTTTGTTGCCGTGGTAACACCGGATATTTATAAATTAAAACTAGCCACATAGTTTGAGTTCTAGAACCAGCGTACTTTTGGAAGAATTCAAGAAAAGGTATTGCTAGTTTTACCCGTGAAATAAAATGGCTGAAACACCATGAAGTTGTTTGACCGTTAAGTTCATGAACAGTTGATGTAACAAAATGCCACATGCATAAATGTAAACTAGAATAAAGGTTTTACATCTGGTGAAAGACTTGATTTGTAGAGTTTTAACGGACTTGAGAAACAACGTCTTATATTGCACTTTTTACGGCAGTTTTTGAGGTCAAAATTGGGTTTAGTGGCACCAACAAACATCCGGTGTTACCATGGCAACAAAGAAGAAACAACCTTAACAAAGGTCCTTTTTTCGAACATCCCCCCTGAAGACCTATCTGCAGGCAAAATATGAAGGGGGTCAAATTTTTTTATTTCCCACTTTGTTCAATTCTTACAGAGGAGTGTTGTTAATGTTTTAAAAGGTGTACATTGTAACGGTTGTACTTTATTCAAGAACTATAGAACGTGAAACAAACATGTTGACAGTACCGAGTTCCAACGTAACCAAAAACTGACCCACATAAATTTATGGACAGCTTAATAATACACACATGCCACACAAGGTATTTGCACGTGCTAACGCGCAATCACTAACTATAATAAATATCGGCACATCTTCCCTTGACAAAAGATAAATAAACTAATATGAAAAGAATAACGGCGCATCTTCCCTTGACAACAAAACAAAAGTCCCTGACATTTCACGGCGTCAAAGTCCTTCACGGTCACAAGACCAAGTCCTTATACGAATCACTCACGACATAACAAAATCCTTGTAACGTTCCGGAAGTCTTCTTTGTCTTGTGGATCTCCTACTCGGCACGACAACATCCTCAGCCTCAGAAGATGGCACTGGGGATTCAGTTACAGGGCATGGCGTCGACGATTCAGCAACAGGAGACGGCACTGTGGGCTCAACTTCAGTGGGAGAGGTCAGAGGGCTGACCAATGGGGCTGGAATAACAACATCAGGCTGTGCAACCTGTTCACATTCATCAAAAACCTGCGCGGACTGAGGTTCGCCAGTACGCCATATGTCTTTGCGATTTCGACGGCGAACTTGTCCATCAATTAAGAGCGTGTCCACGAGAGGACCAGGCAGGGGTGATACATGCCATCTCACCGATTTCACTGAAACTTGGCCAGATTGAAGGATCTACCCAATAACTCAAAAAGCCGAAACGGTTTGAAAATTGCAATTTTCCGGGGGGAGTTACACCACCCCCCTTACTTTTTTACATGGATTCCTTTAAAAACTACACTAAATAAGGGTAAAAGTAGGGAGCTCTTAAACTTGCATAATTCATCCAATTCAATTGTGGTTGCACACCAGTATAAATACGTCTTTCCTGAGTTATGTGCGGGAGTTTCATGTAATTTAATTGATTACCTGTCAATCAATGTAAGTTAATAATTACCTATGTAAAATGGCATAGCAAAATATAGTGATTTTGAGGCCAAATATCTCAAGTGGCCAAGTCCCCCCCAAATAGATACCGATATCACGGTTCAGTTCCACCTTTGGCCTGTACGAATTATTAAAAAAAAATTTGGGACCTGCTATTTTCTGTTCGCAGGTCGAGCTCAAACCCTGCACATCTTGCACAAGATTTTAGTTTAATGACTAACGTCGTAAAAGTTCCTGTACAAACCGAAATCGCAGATAAGCCACAACCCCAATTTGGAAGCTCAAATTTTGAAAAATAAAATAAAGACAATAAAGTTTGAAGTTCCAGTGAAGTTCTAGTTACATAAAAACAAGAACAAACAAGTACGGTTTCAAAACACTGATACAGCGGTTGCGAACTTTCATATGCATTAAGTCTTTAGATAACAAAATTTCGCTTGTCATACCTTCTTTTCTTTTGAGTTCACTATTCATAAACTTAAGATGCTCTCTTGGTACTAATTTGTCAAGATTATCACTTCTAAACACTCCATGACATTGAAATTCTTAGGCGATTGAAAACGAAACGAACGAGTGCTTAGTAGCCAAGCTTTGGAATGTGGAGAGGAGTCTGGGCATCACAACACACACGTATCTACTTTCTAGGGATACCACGTTCTATCGGGATGTTTGGAAACTTGCAGCAGAAGAAAAACTACATGCAGAGGAGGAGTTCGATAATCCAATGGATAGGTATTGCCGTGAAGGTGATAACAGTCGCAGCTAAAAGACAACTTGGGAGCGAATAAAAGGGTCTCCCTGACCCAATTGTTTCATATCTTCATCTACTGACTATTTTTAATATATATTTTTCTATCATTATTTGGTAAAACACAACTTACAATACTAACCTTACTAATAATACTTATAATTATTTGCAATGCTAATAACATAATTAAATAGGATTAACAGTACATTACAATACTCACAATATTAACTATGCTAACAATATTAATACACTAACAATACTTACAATACTGAGAAAAATAAGTAAATAGGCTCAACAAAAATTACAATACTCTTTTTCGCCATTTACAATACTAACAAACTTAGAGTCTACTACCCACTTATTATTTTTCTACTGGCTTTCAGGTAGATGATTTAAAATATATATGCGCAAATTTTCTCCAAAATTATTCACAAAGTGGTACTAGAAGCTAGCACCAGAGGGGGGCGTAGCCCGACAAAATGAAGTGATTTGTAGCTCACAGTGATTTGTGTGAGGACTTGGCTGTCGTGCATACATTTCAATATGGCATCGAAAACTGTGAGGTGGTGTTTTGATCTGCTTGCTTCTAGAAAACCGCGAGCCCACGTCTATCTAAGTCACGTATCGTAAAACGTTAAACACCTCTATATAGCTGAATTGTGGCTTCCTCGCCTCGCTCACTCAGAAAACCTACATCGAAAACATTTTGAGCGAACTAATGTGAGTATTGATGTTTAGGTTCCCAGTGTAACGTATGGCGTGACTAACTTTTGAGCCTCCTTGTTGATCGTTAGACAGACAGGGCCGCCTCCGCTAATTTACAACTTATGTATTTACAAGCGAAATAGAAAAAAACAAGCAATGATACGAAAAAAGTTGGAAACCGACCAACATGTAGAAAATGCATTATATTATTTAACAGTTCAGTATCACTACAATTCTAACTCGCGCATGATCTGTTGCCTTGTCCGGATGGCAGTGGCCTCTATTGTCGAAATATCGTCTTCAACGTCGTCTTCATCGTAATCTGCATAGGGAGGTGCTGCAGCTGTATCACAAAGCAGTCTACCACTTTTATTGAGGGTTGATAGCCTGCTGAAGTAGCGGGAAATCTGCGCAGTGGTCAACCACTCGTTTTTCTGGAATCTCTTCTTCCCGTTACTGTCCCGCAACCCCTTCATGCGGGTTGCTACATGTACATCTCCCGGGTTAGCCTTGTGACCTGTCTCTTCCCCCAGCAGGAACACCTTACTGCACTTCTGACCTTTTTGAGGGCCCATCCTTCCTCTGCAGAAGGCAGGTTTTGCACAACGTAAGAGTCACAACGAAAATGACCTTGTTGTGCCAAGGTCCCCTAACTTACATACCACGACGAGCGTGACGCAGGCGTTTTAGGCTGGTCAGATTTCAGTGAACGAGGCGTTAAAAATTTATTCATTGGAGAGGAATATATTCATACCAGAGGAATTTGACTACGTGAAAACGTACTTTGGAAAATAGGAACAGGAGTTTGAAAAACAAATTAACAACAACAACAACAACATCAACAAAAGGTCGGGGAACTGATTATCTCCGTTGACACTTATCAAACCAAAGAATCAATTACTGATGATGTATATAAGCCGGAGTTATTTTAATAAACAATGGCCAGAATCCGTGAATTAGTTGACACTTTTGTTGAGCTGTGCAGTGGATCTTTTTTACTTTCCACAGAAGGTGAACGGTTCAATTGAATTTTCGAAAGAGAGCACTCATGTAGTGGAGAAATGTCAATGCAAACAACAGTGTGATTTGTTTACTTTATCGCGGAGGCTGAAATTATGTATAACGGACATTGGTATGTGTTACGTTCAGAAAAGGAAACCAACACAGTAACCAATCTATCATTACTTCCGAAATTTAGTTTAATTTAGGTAATGAGCATCTGTTCATGCAGCTCGTTTCGGAAAGTGCAATAACTTGAAAATAGTTTTTAATGCGCGGGAACTCTTTGGCGGTCCGTTGGCAAACAAGGAGTCACGCAACACAGTGTCGACCCGGTAGGTTGCTCAAAACCGTTAACACGCACATTAGTTCACCCAAAATGCATCTTATACAGGTTTTCTGAGTGAGCAAGGCGAGGAAGCTACAAAGTAAATATATGAAAAGAAGTTAAAGTTTTACGGCATGCAATATAGATCGAAGACTGATACATGTACTGATAGACGGCGGATCGCAATTCAGAAAGTAAACAACTCAACGGCCGACTTGTAAAGTGCAAGTATATATAATTGGTCGCTCCGATGTTTATTTAAATAGTCCAGCAGAAATTATTCTATTTTTAGCATTGCAAGGGCTGCAAATGTTGATTTTGAGGTGACATCTGTTTTAAAACGTTACCCACTGATGTCACATTTCACCCGTTCACCTTTCATCCACATAGTTCGTCAACTGCTACTATTAAGTTTAGCGAAAACTTACACAACTATTATTAAGTCATCTACCCGAGAGTTACTAGATCAACACATCAAACGATTGAGTGAGGGAGACACTTTAATTCGCTCCCAAGTATTCCTTTTGCTGCGACCATATAATCGACCTGATAATCGACAGTATTTTATGTGTTGTGATGCCCAGACTCTTCTCCACATATCAAAGCTTGGCTACTAAGCACTTGTTGGTGTCGTTTTCAATCGCCTAGGAATTTCAATGTCATGGAGTGTTTAGAAGTGATAATCTTGACAAATTAGTAGCAAGAGAGCATCTTAAGTTTAAGAATAGTGAACTCAAAAGAAAAGAAGGTATGACAAGCGAAATTTTGTTATCTAAAGACTTAATGCATATGAAAGTTCGCAACCGCTGTATCAGTGTTTTGAAACTGTACTTGTTTGTCCTTGTTTTTATGTAACTAGAACTTCACTGGAACTTCAAACTTTATTGTCTTTATTTTATTTTTCAAAATTTGAGCTTCCAAATTGGGGTTGTGGCTTATCTGCGATTTCGGTTTGTACAGGAACTTTTACGACGTTAGTCATTAAACTAAAATCTTGTGCAAGATGTGCAGGGTTTGAGCTCGACCTGCGAACAGAAAATAGCAGGTCCCAAATTTTTTTTTAATAATTCGTACAGGCCAAAGGTGGAACTGAACCGTGATATCGGTATCTATTTGGGGGGGACTTGGCCACTTGAGATATTTGGCCTCAAAATCACTTTATTTTGCTATGCCATTTCACATAGGTAATTATTAACTTACATTGATTGACAGGTAATCAATTAAATTACATGAAACTCCCGCATATAACTCAGGAAAGACGTATTTATACTGGTGTGCAACCACAATTGAATTGGATGAATTATGCAAGTTTAAGAGCTCCCTACTTTTACCCTTATTTAGTGTAGTTTTTAAAGGAATCCATGTAAAAAAGTAAGGGGGGTGGTGTAACTCCCCCCGGAAAATTGTAATTTTCAAACCGTTTCGGCTTTTTGAGTTATTGGGTAGATCCTTCAATCTGGCCAAGTTTCAGTGAAATCGGTGAGATGGCATGTGTCACCCCTGCCTGGTCCTCTCGTGGACACGCTCTTAAGACCTCATACGACATGTAGGAGCGACTTCTCTGAGACACTCAGCTCGCTTCCATGTTCCAGCAGGTGAACGAACGCGGATAGTTTCGCCAGGCTCCACAGGTGAAAGGGTACGCTTGCCACGGTTGTAGTACTTGCGCTGAATCTCATTCCGCGCTCGCAGCTTGTTAGTATCGTAGGCGAGGCTGAATCCAGGCATTAGGAGTGTTTCGGTTGTCGGCAGTAAAGTCTTACATTGGCGACCCAAAAGACGCTGGGCGGGACTCGTATCCATGCCCTCACTCGGAGTATTACGCCAGTCTAGGAGAGCTTGAAATTCACTGATACCAGCTGCTCAACATTTTGTGAAGAGACGCTCAACAGTGCATACTGCATTCTCCGCCTTACCATTACTCTGAGGATAACGTGGGCTCGAGGTAACATGCTGAAAGTTCCACTGGTCGGCGAATTTGGCGAACTCAGACGAAGCAAAACAAGGTCCATTATCTGTAACCAAGGTATCTGGCACTCCAAATCGGCTGAAAATTGCCATGAGACTTCTAATCACTGACTTAGAGGTTTCAGATGAGAGGGAATCAACTTCTATAAAGTTACTAAAATAGTCACTGACAACCAACAGACTTCGGCCAGAGTGAAAACAGATGTCCGCAGCAACTTTTGCCCAAGGACGAAATGGGACTTCATGCTGAAGTAACGGTTCTTGTACTTGTGAGTCGCGATGCGTAAGACAGACATCACACTTGCTGACTAAATCCTTCATTTGGGCGCTCATTCCGGGCCAGAACATACACTCACGAAGCCGGCGAAGACACCCCCCTAAGCCAATGTGAGTCGAGTGAGCAAGGGACATAAACTCCTTTCTAAGTGCACTGGGGACATACAGGCGAGACCTGCGGAAGACCAGATTTCCTTGAACAATCAGCTCATCGCGAAACTGGAAGAAAGGGCGCAAGGCAACATCACACTTGTGAACATCATTAGTCCAGCCTTGGAGAATGGCTTGTCGAAGATTAGTACAAACAGGATCTCGGGCTGATTCTTGCTCAATTCGCGCCAACCGAGATGGAGAAACGCGCAGGTTCTCCGTGTGGTCCACGAGCTCTAGCGATTTCACTTCCCTCGAGGTCAAAGTTTCCTTATGATACGCGCGGCTTAGCGTATCCGCAATGAGCATGAGGGGTCCTCTCTTGTATCTGACGTAGAGGTTGTAGCGCTGAAGACGCAAGAGCATGCGCTGAAGTCTTGCCGGTGCATCACAGAGACTCTTTTTAAAGATTTCTTCCAGAGGCTTGTGATCAGTTTCCACATGGACCACATCACGCCCAAAGATGTACTTGTCGAACTTCTCGCATGCAAACACGATGGCCAGGAGCTCCTTTTCTATTTGCGCGTACCTGGTCTCTGTTTGGGTAAGGGCTCTGGATGCAAAACTCACTGGCTGCTCAAGCTGAAGCAAAGTGGCTCCTAACCCTGTCTCAGAAGCATCGCACTGAAAGGTAACCTCATCTTGAAGGCTGTAAAAACGCAGAACGGGAGCTTGTGTGATGGCAGTCTTAATATCACTCCATGCTTTCTCTTGGGTTTCAGACCAGATCCACTCAGCATTTTTGCGAGTCAGCTGGCGAAGTGGACGGGCCATGTCAGAGAGACGAGGCAAGAATTTAGCCAAGTACTGGACAGTTCCATTAAAACGCAGTAAACTCTTTACATCGGTTGGGCGTGGCATTTCAAGTAAAGCTCGCACCTTCTCAGGATGGATTTTCAGACCAGACTGTGTGGCGTAGTGGCCAATCAGAGGGACTTCTTCCAAGCACAGCTGAAGCTTTTCCACCGCAAGCTTGACACCACGTTCAGAACATCGTTGAAGGAATGCGATAAGGTTTCTGTTGTGGCCATGAACAGCTTCCTCGAAGGTGTCTCCGAAACCGGCAACTATAAAATCATCCGCAACAACCTCAGTACCGTCAAGACCTTTAATCAGCTCATGCATGCGTCGCTGGAAGACTTCAGGGGCCGAGCTAATTCCAAATGGCATCCTACACCAGCGATAGCGCGCAAAGGGCGTGTGAAAAGTTGTCAGATACGATGATTCCTCGTCTAATTTAACATGCCAAAACCCATTCTTTGCATCCAGGACGGAAAACACTTTGGCACCATGGAGACGAGTCGCAATGTCCTCGATGGTAGGCATAGGATAGTTCTCCCGGAGAATCGCCTTATTTAGATCCTTCGGGTCCAGACATATTCTGATGCTCCCATTCTTCTTCGGGACGGCTAACATAGATGAGATCCAGGGCATTGGCCTTGAGACTGGTTCAATGACCCCTGAGCTATGTAATTCTTCTAGGCTTTCTTTGATTTTACTGCGAAGTGCGACTTGACCTCGCCGGGGAGCGTGTTGAATTGGCTTAGCTGAGTCGTTGATTTGGATATGGTACTCGCGCTTTAGTAAACCAAGGCCTTCGTCGAACACAGTGGGAAACATCTCTTTAATCTGCTCCTTGGAGAGAGGATTGGAACTAGATATCGCATCCTGGACAGAAAACACTCGACCCCCACTCGTGTCAGGCTTATGGATAGCGTCAGAATCCTTAATTTCAACCACACCCATTCCTTCGCAAGCTGATTTTCCCAAAATAGGATGACAGCGCTTGCTTTCCACGAGACGACACAGCAACAGACAAGTGAATGATCCTCTCCATACTTGGAGTTTCACAGTTCCTAACACTGGGATATTTCCACCATCATAGGATACAATGGACGACTTTGTTGGGGACACCTGCTTCAGCTCAAAATCACCAGTTGCCTTCTTGTAAATATGCACTGGCAAAACATTGCAACGCGCCCCAGTATCAATCTCGAATCGTATGAAATTCCCACTTGGTACTTTCAGCGTCACAAGATTCGAATCCACACTCTGGTAAGAAACAACTTTGAAAACTTGGAAAACAGGCAACTCATCCTCTTCTTCGAGCATCGAAACTCTATTGGCGCTGGCAGAAACGGGGCATTTCCTTGCAAAATGGTTCTCCTTACCGCACTTGATGCACTTCTTTCCCCACGCAGGACAGGCCTCACGTTTACCTTTGTGCTTTCTACCACAGAATCGGCAAGGATAACGGAGTTGATTTGCAGAAGACGGCGGTTTATCAGACGGTTTATCTTCTAAGGACTTCTTGCTTTCCTTGAGTAGATGAACGTTGGATGGGTTAAGTTCGCTTACCGCCTTTATCTGACACAAAGACATCTCCGAAGCGCGACAAATGTCTAGTGTCTTCACAAGATCAAGTTCGGGTTCACGAAGAAGCCTTTCCCTAACTTTGTTGTCAGCAATGCCAAAAATAATCCTATCTCTTAGAATGTCATCGGGTGTTATAGCATCAAAAGCGCACTTATCAGCAATTTGTTGAAGCGCAGTCACAACGATCAAACGATTCACCAGGCTCTTGTTGTCGTGAATTAAAACGATAGCGTTCGAAAGGAACATTCTTTCTCGGGTTGCAGTAACTGTCAAATCGCTCAATCACACCTTTTATATCCTTTTTCTGGGTAGCCGATAGGTTCCATGTTTTGAAAACTTTTCTTGCTTCAGGACCGATTGCAGTTAGAAGAGCAGCCACTTGAACGTCACCTTCTTCTTTGTTGACTTTCGAAGCGACGCTGTAGTGCTCCCACATCTCTTTCCATTCGCTCCATTTTTCAGCCACATTTGAATCATTGATGTCCAGAGAGTGCGGTGCTGGCAACGAGTGAAGGAAAGCCATCGATTGTATCCCACTCCTGACACCATGTAACGGTTGTACTTTATTCAAGAACTATAGAACGTGAAACAAACATGTTGACAGTACCGAGTTCCAACGTAACCAAAAACTGACCCGCATAAATTTATGGACAGCTTAAGGGGGGAGAAACTTAACTACAAGGTGGTTGCTATGGAAGAGTTCCAAACGTCATATAATGAGTTTCTTTACTTCCTCGGCTATGATGTTTGGTCACGTTCATTCTGTTAATGGTACCATTAAATTTCGTAAGTCACAGCCATATTTGGT
This sequence comes from Dendrophyllia cribrosa, assembly GCA_024195265.1. NCBI lineage: Eukaryota > Metazoa > Cnidaria > Anthozoa > Scleractinia > Dendrophylliidae > Dendrophyllia > Dendrophyllia cribrosa. The sequence continues at coordinate 21,195,086 of JAJLRJ010000003.1, read as the reverse complement.
AAGTCACGTGACCAGAACATAAAAACCCTTAAAACTCAAACATCTTACATTTTTTTCCAATAAAACCAATGTCAACGGCTTAAGAACATCCTAATAAAAAATCTGTAGCATGGATTTGTTAAAATTCACGTAATTGAAAAAGCTATGACGTCATAAAGGTGTATTTTGATACATTTTCTTTAATAACTTTCCTGTTTTTTCGCCTAACGGTAATTCCATGCTACAGATTTTTAAAAAAGTTGAATTGCTTATGATTCGGCAAAAAAATCAGATTTTTATCTCGTTTCCTTTGAGTTTTTACGCTTTTTCATTCTTACGCGCGGTTGGGGACTGGCACTAGTTACGCATGTGCAATGTCGATTTAGTGATGTCTTGTGTTCAGTTTCATAGTTCCCACCACATTAGCAGTTTATGACACGTGAGAAATGCTAACCATGAAATAATGTCCCTAGCAACGACTCCAAAACTGTAGTTAAGTTTCTCCCCCCTTAATAGCGGAGCCTAGCCGGGCCGAAGGCCCGGCTGCGGAGCCCCATACTCATAGAACCTATGCCCTCATTTTTCATGGTCATGGCTAGCGGAATGTTTCGCGGGCGCTGTCTGCAACAAAAACATGTGTGTCGGAGATGTGTGTCGCGCAAGGCTAGCGCGCATGCGCGTATGACGCCACACAACATCCGGGATCTTAGCGGAGGACTAGCTCGCGGGCGCGTATGACGTCGCAAAATATGCGCGTACGACGTCATGTTGAAACCAAAGCGAGGCTTTTTTTTCGCGCGGTTACACGGCCGAATGTCACGTCAGCTGGGAAAACACTTTGATGTTTTGCTGTGTTTACTGAGCGGAGAAAACGGTTTAAATTAAAGTCGTTATTTTCCTGCATTTTTTCGTGGTTTGCTACTCAAGACAGGGATGCTAATTAAGGGATACTCAGGAGCCGCTTTAGTGGAAAAAGAAGAGCTTTCAGGGATAAAATCTTGCTTCGAGGAACTATATACGTTTTTAGCAATGCGAGAGATGGGTTCGTTTTACGGATTTCAGCACCAAAGCGGAGATTTAAAGAATTTCCAAGCACAGTAGTCGCCGGAGGGACTTAAAGGTAAAACAAATTACATTTTTCGATGGAAATTTATCTAGATATTAATCTGTGATTGACTTTTTGTTAATGTGTTCTCGTTAGTTTTGGAGAATTGTTTTTAAACGTGTAGCTTAAATTCAGTTGTATTAATTTCTTGAATTTCATCGAAGACACGGCTCGGCTTCGATGCGCGTTTTCCGTTTTGCTTTTCAACATAAACTAATGGAGATTTGAATAAAATTTATCGAAAGAAGATTGTGTTGTCCATTTTTATGTGTTTGTTCATTCATTACATAGGTTGAAAAGCGATTTTATGTAAACAAAACAAGACTTGAATTTTATTATAGTTCTAACTTCACTCGCGTGGCCGTATGCAAATATGTTTGTATTTTTGGCAATTTTGATTTCCAAATCAGTTTCTCAGGCATTTTTTGACAAGCTACAACTGTATTTTTTAACAGTAGTCGTAATAGTTATTCTAGACGGAGAAAAAGTTGTTTTTGTGAACTTTTGTACGGTCTAAATGTACTGTGCAGACGGTCGGGTAATACTGTTTTTGAGAATTGCTAAAATTGAAAAATAGCCCGGTCGTCAATATTAATCTTAATTCTTGTGCTTCCGACCTTTCACCTTTTAGTTAAGTTTCATCTTAGTTAAGCTTGTTCAGAGGGTCTTCAGAGGGCGCCGCTGTTAGGCTAAGCCTAACTATATATAGTATATACACACATGCCACGCAAGGCATTTGCACGTGCTAACGCGCAATCACTAACTATAATAAATATCGGCACATACATATTGAGTAGAACTCCCTCTAAAACTGTGTATCTGGTCTCTTGATTACCTATAGTCACATGAAATTGTGCCAATCAAGGTTCTACTTTAAACCATCTATCTTCAGTAAGTGTCCATCAAGTTGTAGTTGACTTGGTGAGTGTCTAACAATAAAACATCAAGCTCTTGCACAGTAAATGTAGACTCGAATCACTGAATGTTGTGTTCTTTTCTTGGCAGGTACTTCTGTTTTGTGACAGAGTGCAAGAATCCTAAGGCATGTACAATCTTACTCAGAGGAGCCAGTAAGGACATCTTAAATGAGGTACTACCTTGATCAAACAGTCTACATAATTTGCTTGAACAATTTAGTAAAACACAAATAAATGTTGGAAAATCAAGGAGAAACTGCCAACCTTAATTAACTACACGAAGAGAGATCATACATCTCTTAGAACTGTTATCAAGAATAAAATGTAATTTTATTTTCCACAAATTGTACTTGGTTATAATTTTGGTGGCAAAATTACTGAATGCTGATTGGCTGAAAAAGAGGGCATTCATTCTTAATTGAGGGCAAAATTACTCGCTCTTGATTGGTCGAGCATCAAATTTTCTCACTCGTGATTGGTTGAGCGCGTCGTTCTCGTTGCATTTAGTTGGTTTGGCGGGATTTTGAAGAAAATTTATAAACGGAACGCTCGCATGTTTTGCCGGAGATTTTTCTATAAAAATTAAAAGGAAGGAAATCGGATGATACGTAAGAAAGGAATTCTATAGATGAACTACAACATTTTACGCCAGACAAGAAGCGATTATTTGTGTTAAAACTTGGATTAACTAGGCGCCTGCAGGCCAGTTTGCGACGTTGAAGACCTTGAAGAAATTCATTAATGGCGACAAAAGCCAGTTAAGTTCCATCACTTGACTGAATAAGTGCGGATTTCTGCGGACAGATTTTGCTGAAAGGAACAATTTACATTTAAAAGGAGAAAGAGTAAGGCTAAAAGAAGTGAAAGAAAGCAATTAAATCGCCAAACGTGCAAGTTAGTTTGAACTCGCCAACACATCTACGCTTAAATAAAATTTGCTTTGTTTTTGTTGTAAAGTGTAAAGTGTCGTTTATCGATAAATTAGGCTTTGTTCTCTAGATGTACATAACAGCCAAATGTATTTTTGACATTAGAAATTTATTTAACAACAGTGAGTTGAAAAGTTTTTTCTTGTCAGTTTGCAAGAGAGTATTTTCACTTCGGGTCGTCTGAGTCTGAGTGACTCTTGAAAAGTCTGAAAGGTTTCCCTATAATTTTGTCCTCAATATTATAAACAAGTAATCGCATGTTCCCTCGTAAAATTAAGGATTAACATCACTTGTGTTTTCAGAAGCTGTTTTCAAAACGCATAGGGGAGGGGAGGGGAGGGGAAGGGAAAAGACTATAGCGCGGGCGTAGAGGGAGGGTCGGACACCTTATTGAGACTTATTACGGAGTAACCGGTTAGCTTTCAGTTGATGTTAGGGGTAGCAGTTTATATAGTTAAATTTAGGACTAAGCAACCCGAGAAGCTAGGTGGTACAGTGGTACGGTGGGCTATGTAAGCCTAAGCCTAGCTGAAGTCACAGGTTCAATCCTCAGTGGGGATTTTAGATTTTCTTTTTTATACTTAAAAATGTATTGAAAATAAAATTCTAAGTGTCGACATTACGTTATATGTCTCAAAAAGGTGTCCGACCCTCACTCTACGCCTGTGTTATAGCCAAACCCGATGGGAAGGTGCATAGGAGAGGGGATGGGAGGGTGCGTAGGAGAGGGGATGGGAGGGTGCGTAGGAGAGGGGATGGGAGGGTGCGAAGGTTGTTTCATATTCACGAGTTGGCTTGAGGTGCCTTGGATTTTCTCAGTGTTGACTTTTTTTGTTCTTTTTGTAGCCCATTACTTTCCGCAATGATATGCAGGATAATATCAGATTGTGATTCAAAGCCACACAAGTACTTGCATGCCTTAGTGTAGCATTTTCCCCAGTGTAGCCAGATCCAGTGGTCCTAGTGTAGTTAATAATTATTGCGTTTTGTTGTGGCAGGTGGAACGTAACCTTCACGATGCTATGAATGTTGCAAGGAATGTAATGCTGGACCCCAGGCTGGTGCCGGGTGGTGGTGCAGCAGAAATGGCGCTTGCTCATGTCAGTACATAACCTGCTTACAACAATATTATTAAGTAATGATCCGCATAAGAAGGGATAGCGCTGAACGGCAATGGAATGTCAAACACGATGGAATGTCAAGATTTTTCATTGTTACAACTAGTGATCTCATTGGCCTACTCAAAAACCGCTAAAAAGTTAAGGTTCAAGGTGCATTTTGTTTAATTTTTTTAAGGTTTCAAGTAATTTGAGACCCAATCGCACAACATACAATTTTTAAAAGAAATTGTATTTGGGGAACTTCATCAAAGAAGCAAAATTATTAGCTATTGTCTTCTGCTATTCTGATTGGTTAAGCACGAACATTTTCTAAAATTTATTTGACGCAAATGGATTTTCTTTATTTTTGCGTCGACGAAGGAGACGCTTCCTAATCTTGTCGGCTAGGCGGAACGAATCGAGAAAAGAGTCGGTACCAAATCTGCGCCATCTTGAAACGTCACAATAGTGTCCAGCATTCCCAGCGCGAGGAAATCAGGCATCATCCTCCGAAATGTCACATGTGAATAATCTATTTGTCTTGATTTAGTTTCGGATATTTTCCCGATTTTGGAATCGTACAGCTCAATATTTCAATGCCTACTAAAAGTACGCAGTGGAAAAATTGGACGAAGGTTCTTCTCCGGACCAAGTAAGTTGTTGGGTCTCTTTGGAATCAAGCAAGAAGTTATCGGATTTTCCTCGCTACCGTTCTGGTATGTTTTGAATGTTCTATCTTGATTTTGCTGTGGTTCTCTGCCTGATTTGGGAAGCTTTCACCTAAATACCGACGTCGTCCTTCGCGATGTTGAACGGTACGGCGCAATTCGCTGTATGTCTTGTAGCAATAATTCACTGACCGGCCGCGCCAGGCGAACGCAGATTAACTTTACAGTGCTCGAAATTGCGCCTGTATCGGACGCATTTGCGACTAAAGATTTCGCAGTTTTGTGGCTAAAATTTGTCTAGCTAATAAAGGAATTATATTCAACAGTCTTGTGTCTTACATGCAACTGGTAGTTGTAATTTTATGCGAAAAATCCGCGAAATTCACGTTGAATGTTGCGTGACTTAAGAAGTTTATCACAGGAGCACTTTTTTAGGCTTTCTCAGAAATTTCTTATTTCCGGTTCCGGTATTAGTACATGTACTGAGGAGTATGATTTCAGAATCGGAGAAATAACCGAAATGAAATCGAGACAAATATACCATTTATATGTCGGAAAAATCTGAGACCTTTCGGAGTACACAGCACGGTAGGATTTTGCCCGAGCCCACGGCGATAGCGTGAATTTGTTTGATGTCGGTCCGACGTTTGTGCCTGCGTGACATATCTCGCGACATAGCCCTTTTAAGCAGTGGCTGAATTAATTCATGAAACTGAGGTACTAGGTCAAAACGAGGTGCCACGGGATAAGGAGACGCACTATAATCTATGATTACTACTAGTTGTAATGAAATATAATTATTAACCATCAGCTGTGGGAAAGAGCTAATACCGCAGAACAATGTAGTTTGCTATCGTTCTTATAGACTACGAGCAGTCTCTCTTTTCCAGCTTAGTTCGTCGAGCGAGAAACGAAAAAACATTAGCGAGCGGATAATGGTCACGCGAAACTTATCTCGCTCGATGGACTAAGCTGGGAAAGAGAGACTGCTCGTAGTCTATCGTTCTTATGTGGAACAATACTTATAATACAAGAAATACTACATTAAACAACAAGAAGCTATGTCATGGGAATTGTGACGTTTTCGGGTCAAAATTGCCTCAAATTAAAAATAAGCACCGTTGTCATAAACAAAATGCTTATAAAACACTAAGAGGAAGATGTTAAGTGAAAGTTCGAAGAGAGTTTAGCAAGTGTTCCAAGACACATGGCGATAAACAAAAAATTGGGCAACTGATGTAAATGTTAAATGTTTTCTTTTTTAAGTAACACTAAGGTCCATTAAGACTCCTTTTCTTAGCTTTAACACTTACTTAATGCCGGAAGCAAAAAAAATGCATTATAAAAACTAACTAGTGGTAGCTTTCGCTAAGTGCCAACGAGAAAAAAAGAATTCGATGTTTGAAAATGTGTGAAGTCTTCAGATAATCGGGAGGATAAACAATTATAGACTGATATTATCTGGTCGAGAGATATTCATTCAAGCTCCACTTATCGAACTTATCTGTTTGTTTTATTTATTTCATTTATTATTACCCGCATTTTGGGCGCCGCACAACACCGCACGGCTCTGATATCGAGTTTGTAACGCAACATTATGAATTTCTGTGGGTCTTATGTATGTCACGCTTAAAACTATGAGAATGCTGACTATGATAAGCAAGTTACCTAAAATTCGATTTTTCCAGTCCCGGAATTCGAGTATGTCCTTGACGTTCCATATGTTAAAGGAAATTAAACACTTACGCACTGAAAGCTTAAGCCTGGTTTCCATCGCAACGATCGTAACGATCGCTACGACTGGAATTCATCCATGACTACGCAAGTTTTTTTTCGAAACAATACATTCGTATTTGATAAAGTGTTTTGTTAAGGCACGCTGGCCGATCGAACTCTCAGCTCGATGAAGGCGCTGGTTCAGTTCGATGAACGCGCTGGTTCGATTGCCAAGGTTGTGAACACGCTGGTTCGATATGGTCTCTTGACCACTATATTGTATCAATATTAAGGTCACCTCCTTTAAATACTCTTAGTCTCGGACTTTATGCAATCATTCACAGTTCAATAAACACAAAATGACAAAAAAAAATCAGCTTGCCTTCTCAATGGAAAATCGCACCAACGACGCTACTGACTTCGTGCAAAATACTCCCTCCTGATTGGCTGAGAACGGTCACACCATAAATCTAACATCTCTTTTCATTGGTTCTGTTGGCTCTAAACTTTCCGGCCTTATAATTGGCCCCTACTAAAGTCTCCGGTCCAGGGAATCTACACTTACATTACACTTCAACAGCTTGATCGAGAATTTTTCTGCCTGCTGCAATACTTCGCGCGGCACTATCCTGGCCGCCTCGCAGCCGAGCGTCTTCGCTCGGCTTGCTCGTTGGCAATAACATGGGGTTGGGGCATTTCATCGTCTCCTATGACCCTGGGGGTGTGATGATCAGTAATTAGTTTGTGTAGGTTAGGATGGTTGTTTTAATTTGTCGAATCTGTTTGCAGGTGTTAACTGAAAAAGCCAAGTCAGTAGCAGGTGTTCAGCAGTGGCCATACAAAGCTGTTGCTAAAGCTCTGGAAGTCATTCCACGCACACTGATTCAGAACTGTGGTGCTAACACAATCAGGACTCTGACTGCACTTAGAGTAAGCACTGTTTAACATTGTATTAATGATTACAAGGAAAGACTTGTCCTTGACGAATCACCTATTTTACTTCAGTATCAAAGTGCGAGTCTTTTCCAAGTTAAGAAATGAAAAAAATATTAGCCATTGAGTAGGGTCAACATCTTAAACACGGAGACAGCCCATAAAAGGAAAGAACATGCCCCATTTAAGCGCTTTGTTGAATACTTGATGCTGAAGTAAATGTAAACAGAGTAGAGCAAGTAGTAACATTTATGTTCACAGTTTAGTCCCCTTAAAATTAAGATCTCGCGCTAGCTTACTAAGGTTATTGTAAAGCCACCTGTATCCCTCTATCCCGATTCATCGATAACAAATTTATTGAGAAGAAAAAAAAACAAGTTCTGTTGCGATTTGTGATTGTCACAGAACACGTCAAACTCAGTATGTTTGCTCGTTCTGTACAGTCTACTTTGTCTATATGAGAAAAATGTAAGGCGAGTCTGTTACGCCACAAAATGTAATAATTGACGCAAAATGCAATAAACTCGGTAACCCGAAATGTAATAACTTTTGACGCAAAATGTAAAAAACTATAAGTAACGAAAAATGTAATAAATTTGACGCAAAATTTAATAACTTCAGTTTTGTCCTAGCTCAATGGGGCAGCACGCCACCTATCAAATCACGTGACTAGATCGAAAATCTACTATTTCCGTTTTCTTATACAAGTCAAAACCAACACAACATACACCGAATGCAAATATGGCCGCCGGGCAATTTTTTGTTTGGCCACGTTTTCAGAGAAATTAATGATATCACGCAAACAAGTGCTGCTAAGTGTATCATATTGCAAAGTTTAAGTGTTTTTGGTTTAACGGTTGCAAAGTTATAGACCCTATTCATAAATGGCGGCCGGTTTATTATTCTTTTATATTCATGCTAATCAGCCCAACTAGCCTCGTTAGCATGTGCAAAATTCAAAAGAATTTTTGCTTTAAAATGAGGCTAGTTGGGCTGATTAGCATGAATATAAAAGAATAAATAAATCGGCCGCCATTTATGAATAGGGTCTATAGCTCACTGAAATTTTAAGCATTTGTATAAGAAAAGACATTCTATCCAGACTAGCCTCGCTTTCATGTTTTCCCCAAAATTTGATTGCCTACAACTTCTCCTAAAATAAGAATATGGTCTTGAAAATGCACGCAATGAGTTATTTTGATCTGATCTTTATCATTATTCAATTTCTTTTGCTCCATAATGTGGCAATCATAGGCTGTAAACTAGACCTTCTCAAAGTCCTTTGCTTCTCGTTTCCAGTCTGGTAGTTCCGGTGCGAATGCAGTTTGCACACTCCAAAAAAAGAAACTCTTGAGCTCGACTTGTGGGCAAATCTTTCTGTAAATCTGAGTCTGCCATTTTGGTCAGGCTGTGGCAAGAACCTAACCACACTTATATCTACATGATTACTGCACAGAGAGCATCACACATCTTTATTTTATTTATTTAGCTATTTCTCTGTGTCTCACTTGCCTTGAAAAGTCAGTGTAAAAACAGGTTACAGTATGTTTAGTTTGTCTGTTACTTAGCATAAACAGGTGAAAATAGGAACTCTTCAAAAAGAATGAATAGTAATAAATGTTAACGCTTATAAGCTGTTGCTTGTAATATTTTTGCAGGCAAAACATGCAGTAGATGGTAACACGACCTGGGGTGTTAATGGCGAGACTGGTGAAATTACAGACATGAATGAACTTGGTGTGTGGGACACATACTCTGTCAAGGCACAGACTCTAAAGACTGCTATTGAGGTAGCTAAAAAGATGGATTTTCTGAATTTTTCCAGCGACACCTCCCGACTTTGCATAGCCTCGTGTCAGTGCTTTGTACTCATCACGCACTTAACAGCCAAAGAACGTCTGCCTAACGTGCTTCGTCGCCGTATCGTTTGTTGGCAGCTGTGCTATTTTTGAAATGCTCTTAAAAATTGTGTTCACTTTAACCTGTGCGTCTATTTATTTCAACCCTAAATTTAAGAGTTCTTTCCGTGCAGTAGCACAAGCTTTGTGTAAATCTAATCTGCAAGGTTCTCCATAGTCCACAATATTACGCTCACTTGACGTTGGCTATTTAAATGACTTATTTCATTTTTGTTTGTCTAGACCGCCATTCTTTTGCTGCGTATTGATGATATCGTATCTGGAACAAAGAAAGCCAGTGGCAATGAAGGATCCCAGTCAGGAGCGGCTCCTACTACAGGGGCTGAGGAGTAATCAATCTGACACGCCAGCTTCATTCGGAATTGACTCCAGTTTCCACACCAGCGCTTAATCGATGACTTTCAAGTAATATCAAACATAAGGAAGAGCGTTTCATCAGGATATGCAAACACTGAGAAGTGGGTTGAAATACGAGACGCAGCCGAGCTTTTTTAACCAACTTCGAGGTGTTTGTCAACTCGCCAAAATCTATGCTTATAAGACCTGGTATCCAAACCTCCTTCACGGTAGTGATTTCCTTCGTGTTCTCGTCATGAATTAAACGCGAATGTAAACGTTTCCTTGTATAAATTGGCTTTTAATGGTTTCCAAGACCGTAAATACTGGAAGTCGTCGGGTAAGCGCTCATCGTGTTTTTTCTGAACAGTATACAGAGCGTGAAATCATGTGAAGAATATTAATAAAGTGAAATTTGTGTTCCCATTCAACTTTTGACACCGATTTGTGACATCACCCAATGACATACCAGACGACACTTGACCAGTTCCTGGGCGTTATTTAGCGCTCGCCCGCGAGAGAAAGAGAATCTAGAAGCCCAGCGACGAGGCTAGCGCTGGCCTTTTTCAACTGAGATCGCAGAATTAACTTGTGAGCAGATTAGGATCGCTAGATATCCAACCCTGATAATAGAGTAACAAAATGGTCAAAATGCTACCCAAATTAGGCAACGAGGGAATATGTATACCCGAGGTGAATAACCACATATCCAGAATGTGCCTAAAAATAACCGGCTTAATTTCCACATGGGCAGGTTTAAAACACACATGAGTGTTTCACTATTCTCGTTTTCAGCGCTTAGCCGATAATTCAAATCTCTCGATGCAACAAGGAATTTCCTTTGTTCGTGGAGCTGATGATGTCTTGTATTGCAAGAGCACATAATGCGGGCGGAGCATACTCCATGATGTCCAAGCCATACGGTTTACCTGCGTTTTGCGCTAGTTTCTTGGAACAGCATTTTTTTTTTTTATTTGGGGCTGGTATGCCGTTAGTAGGACAACTTTCAGATACACGGTTAAAAATGGGATTTTGCCCAGACGTGCTCTACACGGCTTTAAATGTACGCTTTGCGCTAGTTTCACGGAATAGGCGCTTTGCATAGCGTCACAAATACAGTCCTTTGATTAAACGTTGTCACTGATCGTTCTTACCACTACGCGACCAGACCGAAAGGGAGTATGGGTGAATTAAAATGCATGATTAATTATTCTCTATCGCGTTTACAATGGAGAACAAAACTCACGTTTGTCTTCGCGTGTTACGCAAAGACAACAAGAGTCGCTTCGATACATATTCCGTTAAGGACGTTCCGTATTTTGATAATGTGCAGTTGTTGAATGTGAATTGATTTCTCTCCATAATCCTTTTCGGTCTGGTTGCGTAGGGGTGAGACCGATCAATGACAACGTTTAATCAAAAGACTGTATGTCAAAACAATGAGTGACTGGATGGCATGGAGAACAGTAGGATTTCGAAAACAATGAATAGACAATGGCACATTCCGATCACTGAACCGTGACTGGATGGCGCTATTGTTATGCATGTCATGTTATGACGTTATGCAAAGAGCCTGTTTAGTGTTATCAATCTTTTCTGAATTTGGAGCTGGTAATTTTCCGTACAAGTTACAAATAAATCATACAACGAAGGTAACTCAGGCCCGGTTCAAATGTCGAACTTTACATGTGCCGAACCTTAGCGGAGCTCTGCGGGCCAAACGCCCGCGCGGAGCCCCATACTCATAGAACTAAACCTATGCCCGTCATTTTTCATGGTCATGGCTAGCGGAATGTTTCGCGGGCGCGTGTGCGCTGCCCGTGTTGGACAGGGCTAGTTCGCGGGCGCGTATGACATCGCAAAACATGCGCGTATGACTGACGCCACACAACATCCGAGATGTTTGTTTTCATTACGGATTTCAGAACTCGGCAAAGAAGCGGAGATTTAAAGAATTTCCAAGCAAGCGAGTAAACCAGATTACATTTTTCGATAGGAATTTATGTTGATATCAATCTGTGATTGACTTTTTCTTTGTCTTGTGTAGTTTTCGAGAATTGATTTTAAAACGTGCTGAAATTGAGTTGTATCGATTTCTTGAATTTCATCCAAGGCAGCTCGAACTTGATGCGCTATAAATGGTACGCGTTTTGCTTTTAAACATAAACTAATGGAGATTTGAATAAAATTTTTCGAAAGAAGATTGTGTTGTCCATTTTTATGTGTTCGTTCATTCATTACATAGATTGTAAAGCGATTTTATAGTTCTATCTTCACTCCCGTGGACTATGCAAATATGTTTGTGTATTTTTGCAATTTTGATTTCCAAATCAGTTTCTCGGGCAATTTTTGACAAGCAACAACTGTATTTTATTCGGAAAGTAGACGGAGAAAAAGTTGTTTTTGTGAACTTTTGTACGGCCTAAATGTACCGTGCAGACGGTCGCGTAATACTGTTTTTGAGAATTGCTAAAATTGAAAAATAGCCCGGTCGTCAATCTTAATTCTTGTGCTTCCGACCTTTCACCTTAGTTAAGCTTGTTCACAGAGCGACGCTGTTAGGCTCAGCCTATCTATATATATTACATTTTGCGGCGTAACACACGTTTCTGGAAAAGTAGTGGTGAATTGCAACGAATATGATCCATTTGAAAAAATTAAGATCCGTGTTGGTAAGATCAACAGAGATCTTCTCACGAAAGTAATGGTGCAAATAAAATATTAAACTTGTCAACACAGCCATAAAAGTAACGGACATTAATCTCAAACTGGAGACAAGTATGATAACGAAAATTAACATAATTCTTTATGAATCACAGAGATCACCTTCATCGGCAGAAAATTTCGACATCAGTGAAAACTATCCTTTATCTCTTGGACAGAAACTATCAAGTCGGCAAAAACGGAAAAATCGGTAACTTTTTCTTCTGAGATCTCTGTCGATTTTTGAAAAATCGACACCCACAAGGTCAGGATGGACTAAACATATCTTTGCCTAATGGTGGCTGTAACTTTGTAGTGACAGTAGCAACTTAATTTTGCTTATGCTGCGTTTACTAAAGTTCTCTATTTACCTTATGAGACATTGTTGACATTATTCATGTTTTCTGTCTAAGAGTTTATAAACGGAGAAAGAGGAAGATGTGGTGTTCGTGTAGACATCCGGGACTGACTTGGCGCGGGAAACCATGGGTCGCGGGACCATTAACATCAGTCGAGTAAACGAGCGTGTGTGAAGGGACGGTGTATTGCTCGAGTTCCTGGCCTAAGTGGCCACAAAGAATAATTTATTACAATACCACAAATATAATAAATAATTGACTGCTTCAGTGCTTCAGTTTAGCAGCGCGAGAAACAAATATTTTGAAAGTTAATCTTGCACGGAAACAATGAAATGTTAAAAGTCAAAAACATTTTGGTTCCGTTTCCCAGTTTAGCTACCCCGCGAGCAGTGGATTCTCCTACGCCGAGCTACGCCGGACGAGAAAGAAACCACTGCGAGCATCCGTTAGTTCCTTTGATCTAGCCGCCGTCCAGCGCCATGAACCGGTAAAACAAGTTTGCAAACTTGTTTAGCCTCTCGCGCATGCACTCATCCACGTAACTGCTGTGTCTAAGCGATCCTGCTATGTAACAATTCAAAATGGCGTTTGAGGTGACGAAGACTTCTTTGTTATGCTTAGTAATGATTTCAAATCAATGCGCACTAACTATGAGCCCATCCGCTCATCTCAAGAGACTATAACCGCTGATCGTATATTATTTAATTTCACCTGCACTACTTATCCAGCACCTAATTTAAAATCACCTACACTAATACCTTCCCAGTATTAGTTCTCACTAGTTGGGAGTACACATTAAGTTCGCTGATTACTGGACTACCCCCCGCAGTAATCAGTCTAGGTTTACGTTGAATTTCTCCTGTGTCACAAAATTGCAATTATGACACCCTTCTCTACATAAAATCACCATTATGATAGCCCCCCTACCATGTGCTCACTCTCCAAGAAGAACGTAAACATACACTGGGACGTTTCTCCTCAGCTCTCGGTGAGTTCAATGTCTTCAATCTCAATCCTTTTTCGCAGTTAATGAAATGTTTTTTTAAAAAGTATTTTGTTGTAATACAACGAACGAAGCCTGATCGTTTCGCTCACTCTCGGCACAGCACTTGCGCTTTTGAAGGGGAAAGAAACCGAAACTATAAAATTCAAATACCGTGTTCAAAAAAAAAAAAAATTCTAGCACGGCCTTGAACTGCAAAAAAAATATCGTGCAAAACGAAAACCCCAGAAAAAAAATTCCTGCAAAGCTTTATATTTTTAGAACAATATTTTATATCCAGGAGCAGATGGTCAGAACACAAATAAATCACACTGACGTTGTAGAATGTTAGCGACTTATATGCACTTGGGGAGGATCAAATGTTCTATCTTTTCATTGGCTTGTTTAGTTTAGCCAATAACAATGGTTTATTTTTGACCCGACATAAGTTGTGTTTCTTTGTAGGCTTTTTAGTTGATTTCATAAGCATGTAAGATATTTTCTGACACGAGGAATGGCTCTTTTATAGTTGTACAGTGGGATTGTAGGTACATGTATATCTCAATGGATGAGAAATACTTTGTTTATGTGTTGTACAACAAGCTTGTAATTGCAGGGGCGGCGCTACTGGTGGGGCAGGTGGGGCATTTGCCCCACCAACTTTCGACAGCTCAAAATGGCGGTGGGCGGAGATGAATAGTGTAGCAACATCCTTTGACCAGATCTGATGGCGGAGCGCTTTAATGCATTAGAGTTTGCAAAATAAATATTCCTTTAATTAATTAAAAGCCTACAATTTTAGCATCGGAGATATTGTGACTGACTTTAGACTGGAGATTGGATATTGTGAACCAAGCATTTCAATACCCCTTGAGTTACTCGGACGTCAGCTATCTGACTCCAGCTACCGACAAATCCATCAAAGAAATCCATCAATGCTGTGAGTTAGCCCTCGGCCTCTGCCCTAAGAAGGCTCAAGACATATCTACGAACAAACTATGTCACAAGAAAGATTAAATCATTGAATTATCCAGACATTGCACTAAATGACAAATTGAACATGGCTGGTATTGGAAATCAGTTTCTTTCTGCCTCCAATGACAGAGAAAATCGCTTTGGAAAATTTGTTTCCAAAGCCTTCCCATACTGAAAAGAATTGACAGAGAATATTCGAGTCAGACAGTCGAATTTACTTTGAACAAACAACCAAAATGGAGTTACACACAAGTTTCAGAAAGTGTTTCGTGTACTTTTCATGAGAATTAAACTGAACTCAAAGCTGGCCTTGGAAACTGTTTCTCCGGTCTCAGGAACGCTGGAAATAGCATTTCAGAGAGTTTTATTTCAAAAATTTTCCGGGGGAGCATGCCATGGCAAAAAGAAAAATCCTGCACAGTCTCGAGCGTAGAAAAAGATATCCTGCACCAAAAAATTGCCCAACCGCTCCCCCCTCAAAAATCTAATGGTCCGTCCCTAAGAACTTTCCGCGACAGTATTTGCTCGTTTAGCCAGACCTTTATTGCGTACGCCGCTCATATTTCGCAGTCAAGAGAGAAATCTAAACACTTTAATAACGGGCTAGTTGCCGTGCTGCATAACTTTGCTTGGATTTTATAATTCTCTCAGATGGTCGGTGACCCCTATCTTTTGTGTAATAGATCACTTTCCTTACCTTTTCTCTACACTTCCTGAAATTTCTTTTCTATTTTTATGACCACGCGCTACTCAATTCTGCTCGGAAGATGGGTACGAGCAGGAGCCGATTAGATCGGCTCCTAGTACGAGATAAGATGCTTTCAGTAAAGGTTGAGTTTACTTAAGGTTACAGTGTACCTTCAGATCGAAAATTTATTGAATTTTTTTTTTTGGCGTCAAAATAAAGTTTACAGAATGAACTTTCATCCAAAAAAAGAATTATCGAAAAATAGTGAAAATTGACGGAGAAATGACGGTATAACTTTTGTGGGCGGAGATTGTTTATGAAGCGATATGTTTTTCTAAGCGCTGTTTTCTCAAAGTTAATTTTTCGCTTGTAGGGGACATTTTAAAGAGCTACAACTCAAAGGGAATTTGTTCGATTTTCCTCAAATTTGGACACAAACTAGGCTAACATATAATCAACAAAATCGTGTCGGCGAATTTCTTATTTCCGAAAACTTTTTCGTCAAGAGCCATTTCCGTGCGATCACTTCAATTTGTTTTCTCCCTTTTTCGAAAATATTCTGTAACTTTTCACTGCAATTGAATATGGGAAATCGCCGACACGTTTTTTTAGCGCTTCGTGTCCGGAAACCCGAGAACAAATCAAATTAGCAAAATACAATAATCGCTTTGAGTTATAGCGTTTTAAAGCTGATTCGGACGTTCGAATTTAGACGTCGTAAAAAATTCGACAATTCCTTTTATTACCAAATGGTTTCCATATTTAGATAGCCAGCACTATAAGCTTTAATTTGATATCTGGGTTTAGGTATATTTTAATATAAAAAAGTGTAATCTTAAGACGCTAGAGCTGTTATACTGGAGACACCCCCGAAGGTACACTGTAACCTTAAAAGGAAGACACTAGTATTTGGGGGAGCAAGGGTGGTGTAGCGGTGAGAGCACTCGCCTCCCACCAATGTGGCCCGGGTTCGATCAACGGTCCCGGCGTCATATGTGGATTGAGTTTGTTGTTGGTTCTCTCCTTGCTCCGAGAACTTTTCTCCGGGTACTCCGGTTTTTCCCTTTTCTCAAAAACCAAGTCTAAATTCCAATTCGATCTGAAAAGAGGACCTGCATGAAAACCAGCTACGGCTGATGCGGTTGTCCTCTCTAAATATAGTTATTTATTTAGTATTTGTTCAATAGAACCACTTAGATTATATACGACTAACAGCTATTGGAGCATATTAAGTTGCGAGGTTTCAAAGCAGGGTATTTTTTCACGCCCATATTTCCAAAGTGAAGTCGTTTTTTTGGATTTTTGATATGGGCAATTCAGTCATTGTGGCGGGCAAAGGTTTAGCACAATCGTTGTTTTGTTGGAAGACTTCGGCGCAAACGTCTTTTTAAAGATGTTTCACAACACGACAGACACCATGCTTAACAAGATAAAAACAAGTTTAATGAAAAAAATCAAGCCGCTAAGCTTTCATAGATCTAGTAGCACCTTTAATAAGAAATACTGCCTACATAAGGTTCGAAAATCTGCCAAAAACTACAATGACTAATAAGCGATTAATACCTTTAGGAAGATCTACCGATATTCTCCTGCCCTCTTTTTATTAAACACTAGAGAAATAAATTAAGATGCGAAATTTTAAATTTCAAAACAATGAAATTAAAAAGGTGAAAAAGGAAAGTTATATTTTCTCCCTTGTGCAGCGTCTGGTGAAAGCAAAAAAGTTTAAATTTCCAATTGTTACATCCCTTTATTTAATTTTTACATCTCAACCCAACATAAATATTTTAAAGGCAACATGTCGCCCTGATTATTAAAATGCAACGGCTATCGCGATGCCATTGTACCTAATATATATATATATATCGCTTACTAAATATTCTATCTTAAAGGATAATAAATACTGTACAATTTAATAAATACAATTAAATTCGCAATATTTTAAGCTGTAAATGTTCTCAGCGCTAATTCTCGTCTTTATGGATATAAAGACATTCCCAGGAAGATTTGTTTTTGATTGAGCATCTAAGGATCATGGTCCTCACAGCAGTAGAACTTGATCGTTTCATTGCCGGTTCCACCTAGCTAGCTTGCATGGTCTCCAGTTGTGAGTTCACTAGCCATCGATCCTCTTTAACCGGAGTGAAGGGTCTGTTTTTAACACCTTTTGCTCTTTCTGTGACAAAAGAAAACAAAAAATTACTTTGAAACACTACCTCTCAGAAAATCCAAGTATAGTAAAAGGACATAACCATTGAAAGGTTTGTTACACGACAGTCCCGACAGTCTCGGTCACGTCTTGTAAATGACCCACTGGTCATCCAGTTGGGAGACAGTGTGGTCGAGTGGTTATGGCACCAGATCTCCGCCACGCTTGCAAAATGGCCCTCACGGGAAGAGAGATATTTTTCTTCAGTTAACAGTATTTTACACAGTGTTTCCATAGGCAAAACAGCGCTTAAAGTGGCTCGACCGTTTTTTTTTGTATGATTTCATGCTCAGAACAATTAAGCAAGATATGACCAAAGCCGTCCAATTTAGCAACACCTTTCGTTATATCGACGATTTATTGAGCGTTAACAATGAGAATTTGGAAATTACATCAGCGACATTTACTCGTCGGACCTGGAACTAAAGGACACTACCTTAACATCAAATGAAGTGTGTTATCTGGACACGAGAATCAAGAATGGTGACAGCAACACACCTTTCCATCTCAGCGTCTACGACAAGAGGGATGACTTCTCCTTTCGGATTGTCAATTTTCCTCATATGGACAGCAACATTCCCGCCAATCCGGCCTATGGTGTTTATATATCTCAATTGGTGAGATATGCTAGAATTTGCACATCGAAGTTGGATTTTATACATAGACTTCGCCGACTTTCATCACGTCTCCTTCACCAAGGGTTCAAATCTACGCTCCTTCGTAACTGTAACTGTAACTGTAAATCGTTTGCTAAATTCTTCAAACACCACGGTGCTATCATTGAGAAGTATGGCACTACACTACGGGAGATGAGACTAGCGATCCAGAATTGAGAGATACCGCCGTATCCTTTATTATTTTAGATCCTTCATATCATCCTAGCGCCTCTATTTAATTTCTATATTGCTTCCATTCAGTTTGATACAGGTGCGCGCGCGCAATTTTCCTTAAGTTGAGTGCGCGTGCTTGGCTTATTTAGTTGACGTGTGTGCTTAGTTCGTTATTTAACGTACTACATTTGTTTTGCATTGTTTTCCTTACTAATATGTCTTGTCAGTAACTGCTCACACTGTGGGTGGCTCCTCCTAAAATGTTCTACAATTGGTATAGGATTTAACGGAGCCGAAACCAATTGTGGAATTGCACACATTTTAGGCATCCTACTGATGAACAGTTACGAAATTCAGATATGTTTAGTGGCCACATTTATTTGAAGTTTGTCCCTTTTGATTTGTTTGGCGACACAACATTCCAACTTTAAATTGCTGATACCTCACTGTCTGAGCTCGGTCAGGCAAGCTGCTTCACACGTACAGCTATTTCAATTAGCTCAATCGCTAAGCAAATTGCAAGTTATATAAAACACAAAACTAGCCGGAGCAAAAATCCCACTGGAATAAGCGGCGAACACAATATCAAACGGTAATGGAAATTTAGTAGCGTTTGTATCGTGAGAACACAAACACTGATGAACGGGTTATTCCCGAAACGCATTCAACGTGAGTGCTACGCAGCAAAAAACATTTTTTGTACAATATCAAACGGTCCTATCCATCCATGAACGCCTTGCATTGTTTTGAAAACTTGTAGTTCTTTCTTTTGCTTCTCAAGTCAACACACGGAGAGATTTTGTGGTATGTATTTCATGTCTGAAAGCCATATAGTCGTCGACATAAACTAAAATATGCGTGCATAAATTTGCATGCGCTGATGTGACACGAAAAAAGAAGAAAACTCAGAGCCGGATTTACAACTCGTGTGCTGCGCCACGAGTAATTAATGAATTGCACATGGAACTGACGTTAAAAATCTCTCGCAAAGGCTTTTGATGAGAAGCGCAAAACTGAGACCGGACAAAAGAAAGAACGCCACGAACAGAACGGTAATCACAGGTCTTGAAAGCCTTGCTCAATAAACTTAAAACTTACCAATTCTACATCTGAAGGAATGCGAGACAAGAAGTCCATAAGCTCGTTGTTGTCGACAGCATTTGGCTTGCGGATCTTCTTTGTAAACTTGTTTATTCCTGGTCAGAAACAAAACAGAAAACTTAAACCCTCACCACCGATAACGAACTTTGGCCATTGTCGTGCTATGGCACAGGGGGTAAAACGGGAACTGCCATACAGAGCTTCTGAAAATTAATGAAAGTAAAGAACTCCTGCGTTCCTACGGGAAAAACTTTGAAATCTTCTGATTGCAGGCCGCATAATATGTATGGCTTGCCCCTTCAAATACAGTAGGTGCAAGTAGAGAAGCACTTTCTCAGGTCCCTGTTATCTTTACCTTGAGTTCACTGGATCAGTAGTTAGTTGCTAGAACACATTAAAAAAAACTGTTCTGTACTGTTAAAGAAAATCGGAACATAGTCCTTGTTAATAAAATATAATCAAAACTAAAACAGCAGTAAACATCTTCCGATTTCCCTTTATTGTGATATACAAAAATGAGAAATGGCGAACAATGGCAATTAGGAGAAATTTGATCTTACCAAAAGCAAGCAACAAGAACTTGAGAGGTACAAGGTAAAGTACAACTGTTCCTAACGTGAAGATAACGCACACCAAATACGAACAGAACGGTACCGTCCAGTTACCCGTGCTACAAGGAGGGAAAAACAACGAGTTATTAGGCACGCTAATATTCACTGCATTTTAAAAACAAAGATGTTCATGAGAAAAATTAGCAATTGAACAATACACAATTTAACTGACACGCTGATTTTGACAACACCTTCTTTGTTAAAATTTCTCTCCCAGAGAGTAGTGATACCTTCTTTTGCGTAACTTTGAGTTAGATTAACGGCTAATGAACAGTACTTTGTCACCTGTCCCAAAAGAGAATTGTCTGTATAGAGTAAAGCACACTGGACATACTTCTTAACCCTTTCTCCCATTGAAGCCACCATGTCAAGAGCGTTTTGCACCGTCTGACAGATGGATGTTAGGGCTGCTATCTTCTCCTTGAAACTCTTCCCTTTGTCCTATAAAACAAGTAAAACGTTAAACTCCTCACTTGGTATTGACAGGGACACCACAACAATTACTGTGGACATGAAGCAATTACATCCTCCCCCAAGGAAAGGATGTACCACTAACACGCCACCCTCCCACCCCCCCCCCCCCCCCCCCCCCCCAAAAAAAAAATCTGGGACTATGTCTCCTGTTTTGAAACAGTGAGTGGACACTTAAACATCCCTACTATTTGGTGTGAGAAGGTGTAGGAGTCAAGGCTAACGGCTTAACGTCACCACCCAATGACGCGATCATCTGAACTGAGACAGGTGTTTAATCACAGCCAGCCTGATCATACCAGTTATTTAAAGACCCTGGTTGGTGGTCCGGCTGGGATTTAAGGTGGCTCGACTGGGTTTTTTGGCAACATAACACCCCAACTTTGAACGGCTGATACTTCACTGTCTGAGCTCGGCCAGGCAAGCTGCTTCACACATAAACTAGAGATGAAATAAACTTTCCAAAAAAGTAGATTTGATTGACATCAGTGTTACCATAACAACGATCTGATGACGTCATGGTTTTTGCATATTAGTAATTTTCTCAACATCTAGACCTAAACTTTTAAAATGACTGTATGCCTCTTATAGTCTAGATGTATGTCTTCAAGACTGCAAAGTTTGAAAAAATTCTATGAGAGCGTTTTCGAATAAAATTGAGTTGAATATTTTCCATCAAAAATTTAAAAATTCGCATTACTTTCTGTTATTTCGTCGATGCCAGCGTTTTCCTGACAAATTGAAACAATATTTTCACCATATATTATTCATGTGCCATAAAACTACATTCCTTGATGGTTTCATCCTGTTTGCTTCACTAGATTTCAATTGATGTGATCGGAAGCAATGTCATAAATATGCTCATTCTACTCACAGAAGTAACACTTTTGTTAGGGAAGCGTTTATTTAAAAACTAGTCGATGAAATTTTTTTAAAATCTTTCGATCTAAAGTTGTACATGTAATGCACTATCTCTGCAAATTTCAAGTACATTGAATCACTTTAAGGGCGCGAAATAAAATTAAAATTATAGGGGACTTTTGCATTCGTCTTCCAAAGTTTCATTGCCGTATTATTGGTTGACAGCTGGTTTATTTCAGGACTTTCTCTTTTGTCTACATTCTACATATTTGTGCGCTTTTGAAACAACACGTTTGCCATGCCTGCATGAACCAAAGCGATCGTGAAAATTCTTTTCATAGTACAATGACAACAATGGCAATTAACATAAGGCTGCGGTCATGCACATGTAACACGTTTAAAATTTATTCAAAAGTGCACAAATATGTAGAATGTAGACAAAAGAGAAAGTCCTGAAATAAACCAGCTGTCAACAAATAATACGGCAATGAAACTTTGGAAGACTAATGCAAAAGTCCCCTATACTTTTAATTGTATTTCGCGCCCCTAAAATGATTCAATGCACTTGAAATTTGCAGAGATAGTGCACTACATGTACAACTTTAGATCAAAAGATTTTAAAAAAATTTCATCTACTAGTTTTTAAATAAACGCTTCCCTAACAAAAGTGTTACTTCTGTGAGTAGAATGAGCATATTTATGACATTGCTTCCGATCACATCAATTGAAATCTAGTGAAGCAAACAGGATGAAACCATCAAGGAATGTAGTTTTATGGCACACGAATAATATATGGTGAAAATATTGTTTCAATTTGTCAGGAAAACGCTGGCATCGACGAAATAACAGAAAGTAATGCGAATTTTTAAATTTTTGATGGAAAATATTCAACTCAATTTTATTCGAAAACGCTCTCATAGAATTTTTTCAAACTTTGCAGTCTTGAAGACATACATCTAGACTATAAGAGGCATACAGTCATTTTAAAAGTTTAGGTCTAGATGTTGAGAAAATTACTAATATGCAAAAACCATGACGTCATCAGATCGTTGTTATGGTAACACTGATGTCAATCAAATCTACTTTTTTGGAAAGTTTATTTCATCTCTAGTTTATGTGTGAAGCAGCTTGCCTGGCCGAGCTCAGACAGTGAAGTATCAGCCGTTAAAAGTTGGGGTGTTATGTTGCCAAAAAACCCAGTCGAGCCACCTTAAACCCGCAACTTGCTCTGCAGTCTTCTATTCCGCTTCCAACTGAGCTGCTAACCAGGCAGCAGTTCGAAATGTGGATTGAACTTTTAAGCCTGTTGATTAATCCTAAAATGTGACCACTTAAATAAAAACTTTTGAGCAATACTGTATTGGTTGCATTTTTTAACGATTATCCTACGTGAGAACTTCATCAAATTTGTATAAATTGAAAGTTCTTAGAAAGTAATATTGCTTTTCAATTTAATGACTTACTCCTTTCTTTCCCTTGTCTTCCTCCTCATCTTCCAAGTCCTCGTCTTCGTCCACAGGCGCCCCTTCCTGTAACCAAAACAATAAAAACGTCACCCAACAGATTTGAAAGCGAGGGGGCTAAAGCATACGCGTAAGCGTGAGCCACTTTGGGGGTCCGGGGGAATTTTGAATTTAAGTTGTCTAAAATGAGCAGAAAATCATCAAAAATTGGTAATCGTATGGTAAATGACACAATGTATTTAATGGGTAACTCATCCGTAACACTGCCATTTATATCAGTGCATCGCAAGCTTACAGACTGACTTAACTTTCAGAAGCTTTTTCAACACCTAATAACTTTACAGACCTGAGCCTTTTCTAAACGTTGTAACAAACACAACAAACAAAATAACCGCTCCTGTAGGAACTATTGATGACAACGATAAAAATAACGGCTGAGTATCATGACATATAAGATTCGATAAGATTAAAGATTAACGAAAACTAAGGCGATCATATACATTGTAATTACTGTAGACCCTCGGCCTCTCACTGCACATGCCTAACGCTTTCTTTCCCCTTACCGCTGACCAACACCATGAGAAATAATTCTCACTTGGTAAACAACAATAGAGGTTTTGCACGGCAGCCATGTTGCATGGCAGGAACAATAGATTCTTTTCCCTATGGGAAAGAATGTTCTTTCTGATGCAAAACATTTTCATTGTATCTGCCATGCAACATGGCTGCCGTGCAAAACCTCTATACTACTATGATGCCTAGAATGTTTCCTTCCTCAACTTGCAACAACTGACTCTTCACAACAAAAAAGAAAAACAGCAGCAATGGAAACTCACTTATAGAGCACTTTCCAATTGTTGCACTAGTGCACTAGTCAACCAACAAATGCTAAAGAAAACTGAAAAAGTCGTAATTATCGTATTTATGAGGTTATTCATGTGTTGGCATTTAATGGTTGGCAATAGGAGAAACCGGCAAAACGTTGTTGGGGTTGTCAACCATATCAAATGAGTAAACCTCGGTGGCATTATGTTTCATAGCGGAGCACTCGCCGGGCCGAAGGCCCGGCTGCGCAGCCCCATACTCATAGAACCTGTGCCCGTCATTTTTCATGGTCATGGCTAGCGGAATGTTTCGCGGGCGCGCCTCCGTGACATGTGTGTCCGTTGGGCAGGGCTAATTCGCGGGCGCGTATGACGTCGCAAAACATGCGCGTATGACGCCACACGCGCGGCTACACAGCCGTCAGCTCGGTAAACACTTTAAAAGTTGGATCTTTCGCGGGGTTTAGTGGAGCAGTAAAGTCGTTATTTCCCTGCATTTTTTCGCGGTTTGCTACAGGGATACTAAATAAGGGATACTCAGAAGCCGCTTTAGTGGAAAAAGAAGAGCTTTAAGGGATAAAATCTTGCTTTCGAGGACCTTCATACGTTTATATCAATGCGGGAGATGTTTGTTTTTATTACGGATTTCAGAACCAACGCGGAGATTTAAAGAATTTTCAAGCAAGCGAGGGACTTAAAGGTAAAACAAATTACATTTTTCGATGGGAATTTATCTTGATATCAATCTGTGATTGACTTTTTATTTGTGTTCTCGTTAGTTTTGGAGAATTGTTTATAAACGTGTAGCTTAATTCGGTTGTATTAATTTCCTGAATTTCATCGAAGACACGGCTCGGCCTCGATGCGCTATAAATGTACACGTTTTGCTTTTAAACATAAACTAATGGAGATTTCAATAAAATTTTTCGAAAGAAGATTGTGTTGTCCATTTTTTTGTGTTTGTTCATTCATTACATAGATTGAAAAGCGATTTTATGTAAACAAAACAAGACTTAGATTTTATACTCGCGTCGCCTTATGCAAATATGTTTGTGTATTTTTGCATTTTTGATTTCCAAATCAGTTTCTCGGGCATTTTTTTGACAAGCAACAACTGTATTTTATTCGGAAAATAGTCGTAATAGTTATTCTAGACAGAGAAAAAGTTGTTTTGTGAACTTTTGTACGGTCTAAATGTACTCTGCAGACGGTCGGTCTGCAGACCTTACTGTTTTTGAGAATTGCTAAAATTTAAAAATAGCCCGGTCGTCAATCTTAATTCTTGTGTTTCCGACCTTTCACCTTAGTTAAGTTTCACCTTAGTTTATAAGCTTGTTCAAAGTGCTACGCTGTTAGGCTCACCCTCTCTCTATATATTATTAATAGTACCACCCTAAGCAACAAAAATGGTGACAAAATGCAGGTAATAGCATACCTGTTCTTCTGGGTTCACATTTCTGTCTGCAAGTAACATACACATCACGTACTGCTTAAGGAACGTCAGCAGTAGGGTCAGCGGTATTATGTAGAAATCGAAGTTCAGGCATAACATAATGTAAATCTAAAGGTCAAAATAAACACATTCATTGGTATTCCTATATGTGTACATGTACATGGTATTATATTAAAATGATAACTTTAGCAATGCAACAGTTACAAATAACAGCATAAAAGAACAATTATAAAGCGAGAGTCTAGTTTTACATTTCATGCATAAACTAAGACAAATACAGCAGGCACTCCCAGTGGTTGGTTTACTGATAGAATCCCTAGAATTCATGGATTATTAATTGATAAAGGAAAATATTATCAGTTTGCACAACAAATAACTAAAGGTGAAAAACATACAATTGTTTTTTTTTTTTAATTGAACGGTGCAAGCAGTATAATACTTGGTTTTTACAAGCACAAGACTCCTCCACAAACTATTTGCAATGCAAGCACAAGAATAAAAACATTTTGATCCTCGTACTATGTGCTTGTACATGTATGAGACTTGTGTTACGTCTTGGATTACTTTCTAATTTGTTAAATGGAACAAAGTTTCTTTTTTTCATTTCACCTGACTTCATAAAGATTTTATAACCTAATTTATATATTTTTAGTAGAGTACCACAAGAGAGTATTGAATTATACCCTGCTTCTTTATCCCAGGGTGACTGTGTGCTATTGATACATTATCACCACATACCACACCCTTTTACTGAAGCCGCATGCCTTTGCCAGCTGCGAGGGATATGGAAGAGGAACTACTTTGACAAAGGTGCGGTAATATAAAGCCTTTTGCTTTCATTCACAGGGAGCACAACAAGATGATTATATAACAAGATGATACTAACTGCAAAAGCGAAAGCACTTCTAAACTTGTACTGCCAAGTGAACAGCGACCCAACAAATGCTCCAGTAGATACCAGGCTTGCAACCAGCTTGTTCACGCGGTCAATGTTACGCTGCAACAACTGCAAATAAACATGAAAACAAACATGAACCAAAAAGATTTCTTTCATTGTAGAAAGGCTCAGTTTGATGGAGCTGATTTGGATAATGAAATTATTATTTTTTTATCAAACAGCATACTGGTGGGAAGTCAGCCTTTTTGTTACTCATTACAACATAATTCCTCAGGCAGGCTATTTTGAGCTCAAAATTTTCTTACCGCTCTCTTGAACTTGGGTGGTTCAAACATGATCTTAGGATCCCTTGGATTGACGGTCCTAACAGCAGCTCGTATAGGATTATACTCCACATCAAGGGTAAGAATAAGGTGACCTTTGGCCCTGCTTTCCAAGCTCTTGTTTTTTAACTGGTACAAACGTTTCTCGCCAGGGGTGACCTAAGGATGTACGTCACATATAACATGGGTATAAGCAGCTAACATGAGACTGTTCATAAATAAAGAATGATACAGTCAAGTACATTAAGTCCAACAACTTTTCCTGCCAAAGACCCTTTTAAAAATACAACCTGTCACTCACTTAATGCCCACAGACTAGACAGTGCATTGTATATAATTTGATAATCACTTAATTAAGGTGACTCTCATTAGTTTTAAAGCCACACACACGCTAATGATGTGTTCTTCAGTAATATTTTGCACATGCTTGCATGAAAATGTAGGTTTTTCTCCAAGTTTTTATTTTTTTGTCAGCATAGCCAAAAATAGCACAATTAACAGCTGATTTTCTTGCCATTCCTTCCGTGAATGTTTTTAAAACTTTGCAAATTTTGAGATACAAGTGTTACCTTTCACATATTCTTTATTAGAACATAAGAACCAGTCGAGAGCAATTTAGTGAAAATATATAAACGAAATTGCATGATATTGGGAAACAGTACAGGTAAAAACGGCAAACTGATCCCTACGGCAAGGAGAAGAGATTGAGACAGAAGTGAAATAAAAAACAAACAGTTGAATATAATTATTTGCCCAATATTTCAGTTTGCGAAACAAACCTGCGGGGGCTAGAAAACAAAAATGAAGACATCATAAAAGAACCATTACATATAAAACTTTTGCAATATGACATAACAGAATAACAGCATTGCCATAGTAACAGCCTCTACCAGAAAATTGAAAACTGATAGATAATAAAAAATATGTTTTGGAAAATTTCATGAAGCAAAATTGCAAGATAATAAATATAGGCGTTATTTTGTAACTCATGATACATGACCAGCCGCATGGCTTAGAAACGGGCGCCATATTGGACTCTACAGCATTTAAGGTTGTCACTAAAAATTAGAAAACCTATTGTTTCACGATCAGACAAGAGTACACCATTGACAGGCGAAAACTATTTGCGAAGATGTCTGGATGTGATAAGTCGGGTTCTAATCATGCGACAGTGATGGCTAAAAAATGGACAAGAGGAGCTAATATTTCCGACATGTCCTTATTGAAGTTCTATTCAGTCTATTAAACATCTTTGCAAAAATAATTTAAAATTATTTTGCTGAAGCCTTGCTTAAACTTGGTTTCGAAGCTATAGAATATCTGATGATAATCGGGTATCGTTAACAATCCACGTTCGACGACAATGAACTGCGTGCGACCAAA
Source organism: Dendrophyllia cribrosa (assembly GCA_024195265.1). NCBI lineage: Eukaryota > Metazoa > Cnidaria > Anthozoa > Scleractinia > Dendrophylliidae > Dendrophyllia > Dendrophyllia cribrosa. The sequence goes on along the minus strand of JAJLRJ010000003.1, from coordinate 21,167,350 downwards.
TGTTTCGTTTTAATAATATTTGATCAAAACAAAGAAAAAACATGCGAAGGATTCACAGAAACCAGCAAGCTCATCTAGCATGACGAAGCGAAGGCGATACCCCCAATCACTTTCCTTAACAGGCTAAACACCTGAGAGAAGGACTGTCAGGCGGTGTTGGAAAAACCCACTGGGGTCAGAGTCTACTCACAAAGCAAAGGCGATGCACCCGATTGCTCATTTTCACTGGCGACACACCAGTCACAACATGTGAACCAACTCTACCTACTTTTGTTTGAAATAAACTGGAAACCATGCCAATTCAAGAGATCCACGGAGAAATAACGCAATTTATTTGCTTGAATTTGGTCGCACACAGTTCGTGGAATTAGTATATTTACTGATCTCCACTGAAAATTAAAATCCTATAAATATGGAAAAGGCACTTACCTTCTGGGTCGCTTAGGCAGCAAATGTGTAGTGTAGCAACTTGAATCATTTATTTTAAAACCATTATAGAAATAAGCTTGCATGCGCAGTTTTTTTTTTCGAATGTGAGGGATTTCGGTAGATTTCCTGATCACGCCAAAATTAAAATATTGGTGCGCAAATAAGATAAAGCTCAATGTAATCGACTATTTCTTCATTTTCGGAGTCAGAAAGATAACTGGTCTTAGTTAGACCTATCCGTGGTCGTAAATAATCATTTTGTTACCTCATTTTGTTCTGAGAAGAAATGATGTTCAAAATGAACAGAATCAGCATTATTCAATGAAGCGAAAAAAGATTGCATAACTGACTGAAAATCAATAAGCAGCCATTGACAGATCATCTTGAGCGATGACACGTTTTGGCTAGCAACCTTCGATCATTTTCTTAATTGAATTAAGTTCATGCTGCTGGTCATGTTAGTGTAGGTACTTTTGTTATTACTCTAGGGAGCCACTATAAATACATTGTAAATAAAATTATTATTAACTTAATTCACCATAAGTTACAATGTACCTGTAACAGTGGAATCACCACTCGACCAAGGAATTCTGGAGCACCTCTCTTGTCCTCATCAAACACAGTGATGTCAACAACGTCATGGATATCATGCACCGTCCTGTGAAGACACAGTTGTTAGAGAATGGATATACATTTAATATGTAGTATACAGTAGTTATTAACCCATTCACACCTGAGGATTTTTACGTTTTTGAGTGATTTTCTGCATACACACGCCCCATAGGATTTCGTGACTGCATATTTGGAGTTACCATTGAAAGTGCTGCTGTTCTAAAACACTGAAGGCTCGAGTTTACTGGAAACGTCATTGTGACGATCTCATTTTGCTTGCTTGATTTGCAATAAAGGGTCCAATATGAATTATCTACGATTTTTGGTAAGTTCACAGCCATTTTTCATCTTTAGTAGCTGCCTGGTGAGCATCATTAAGCTTGGAGGTAGTTCAGAGTCCACTTCTCAATGAAGCGAGTTAGTTGTTGTACTTCGTTTGCGAATTTGGCTCGTTGCTTGTTGAACTGGAAAAATGGCCGCCTGGAAACGAAGCAGCTTTGGGACTCGACTCTGGATGAATTTCTCGACCTACTGCGGCATATTTTGGAAGTTGCGACCACAGGAGAACACAACAAGCGCGAAATTTCGGCGGTGGGTCGGAGTGGCTGTGGACTTAGTATAAATATGAAATGTGTGCGGAAAGAAACGAACGCTGTCAAAATTCTTGGCCATTTCCCAGCATGCAGTGCGGTGGTGATATTGAAAATTGAGGCAAGGTCAGTATGCATTAGAACGAGAGGCTAGAGCTCGGCCCGAGCAACGAATAAGAGCAAAAAAATTCACTGCTAAGCTAGGACTAGGACTGAATTTTGCTGTGAATGTTGATTTTTGGGTTTGCCATGATGATTTGAATAAAAAAAACTAAAGGCAAAAACGTGATTTTTGTTGTTTTTCTATGACGTTAAAAACGGTAATTTTTGTTATTGTCCAAATTCAAACGCTGATATTCTGCAAAAATCGCTGACTTTTTTGTGTTTATTGGGTATCTCAATTTGAAAGACTTTCTAGTCAATGCTCACAACTGCTAGTTAAGGCAATGTTCGCACGATTGAGAAAGTTACAATTTTTTAAAGCAGTGGAGTCTTGTACGGGCGGTTACGGGCGGTTCAGGTGTCAATGGGTTAAGGAATATCAGCTACAGCTGTGTGAAGCACTGTAAGAGGGAATGGATTAACTCTTGCAGGACTGAGCAAAATGGTGTCAAAATAGAAAAGTAACATTATTCTTTATTTATTTTCTTAAAAGATATTTACAATTGTGTGGAAAGCTATATCTCATATGAAAGGGTAGTAAACAACTTTTCCAAAAAAAAATATACCATAATGGTGCATTTAATTAGTATTACTATTCCACAATTGCCTTTACAAATTTGGACAAAAAAGCATATTATTAGTTCAAACTGATGTGAAGTACAAGAAAAAAGTTGAAAGCAAAATGTTTCCTTGTTATATAGAGCACCAGGGTTTTCCCAGTGAGAGTAAATCCATTCAGAGGAATAAAATTACGTGCAATAAAATTTTCGTGCGTGTAACTTGACCTAATTAATTATTCAAACATGATACACTGTACATGGTTTTCTCTCGGCACAAAAACCATTTTATTTGCCAGATATCATTCCAAAAGTAAGCCAAGACATTTATTCGAAGCAATAACCAGATTTCAAAGGTAAATATCACGTCTAAATATCATACAGTAATTGCCTTTTGAGTCACCTTACAGTCAGACCGCATGTTTTAACACAAGACTGCATGTTAAAACACCGCTCCACTTTCAAAGTCAATAACATTGATTCTTCGCTAGAACTGATCAATTTCAGACTCTTTATTGCTTGAAATTCATCCATTGTTGCTGTCTTCCATTTTTCAAGCACCAAAACATCGTTTGGGTCAACACATGAGGATCTTATTTTCTTCGCTGCTTCAGCTCGCTTTGCATAAATTTCAATGTTTTTTTTTTGTAACTAACTTCATGTAGTCAAATAATAAAAAATGTCTTTATTTCTCATAAGATGAAAACTACATATCCTATGTTACATATTATTACACCAGGAAGAGCTCAATCTTGCTCAGTGATTGGCTTAGACTACTGTCACGCTACCCTCCAAATTGGGGGGGGGGGGGGGGGGGGGGGGGGGGAAATTGAAAATAACGCAAATTTTTCCGAATTTTTCGTCATTGCTCCTGAGGGAACGATATTTATAGGGCCCATCCTGAGGGAGTTAAGCATCAACAAACATATTATTTAATTTATTGAACTTACATTTCATAGACCTTGTCCCAAGCAGGGTTAAGAGTCTTGTACAAGGTTGGGGTGACAAGGCGCTGATTGTTAAGCTCAATCACAGCAAATGGGTCACTCAATCCTCCTATGTCAGCTGATGCCAGCCCAACTGCACGATGCAATTTTACCTGTCATGAATGTAAATCGAAACTTAGTTTAATTCCATCAGTTTAACTTTTAATTTTAATTAAGCAATAATTCAGGTCAAAAAATAGTTATTTTAAAGGTCACAAAAAAAAAACACACAGCAGGGTGGTCAAAAGTAGCCAACTGCCGGCCAAAACACCACCTACTTTAATTTGTTATATCTGCCAGCTACTCTTCAGAAGAGAAGATGGCATATTTTTTTTAAATATCCACAGTTACATTGAGTCAGACATGTACATTTGTACCGTACATGTACTTTATACTTTTCAGTCAGACATGTACATTTGTACCGTACATGTACTTTATACTTTTCAGTCAGACATGTACATTTGTACCCTACATGTACTTTATACTTTTCAGTCAGACATGTACATTTGTACCGTACATGTACTTCATACTTTTCAGTCAGACATGTACATTTGTACCGTACATGTACTTTATACTTTTCAGTCAGACATGTACATTTGTACCGTACATGTACTTTATACTTTTCAGTCAGACATGTACATTTGTACCGTACATGTACTTTATACTTTTCAGTCAGACATGTACATTTGTACCCTACATGTACTTCATACTTTTCTGAGAGCCCTGTACTCATTAAGATCATAAAAAGTCATAAACTCCCAAATACATGTAAAAACTTCACTGCTTACCAACAAAAGCACTCTCTCTTTACTCACATAAACCTTTCATGTATGTTTAAGTAAATAAAACAATTTAAGGTAAGTTAAGGGTTTCATGTACACTGTACTTGTGACTTGAATTACATGACTTACCTGGAGCCATCCGACTTCTTTAATCTTCTTTGGTGTATTCTTTAACATGAACTGTTTAGTAATCTCTTGTCGTTTTCCTGGTTTCTCTACAAATGTGTTCAAGTCTGATTCACAACCTGGTGCATCCAGTGCTGTGATTGACAGATGCATAACAACAATGCCTGCATTATCTTCAAGTGCTGCCTCAATCTTGTGCGACTTCTCCCGTTCAAGTGTTGATAGATCAATTTGACACCTACCAATAAAAACCAGAGAAGTACAATGTACATGTACAACACAAGAATTTGCTAGACTGTTATATCTATGACTGAATTGAAAGGGGTTCAATGAACAGTTCCTTTACCACTGAAATGTCCCTTTTTCTTCAGCTCAACTGGCTAAGATGCAAAGGAGAATTTGTTTTCTTGGTGTTGTTACAGTATCAATCCTACATTTACATGTATCATAATTTTATGGGTAACAAACATGGCACATTTCCTTCCTCACCTTCCCATAAATTCATCTTTTCTAACATCTCTGTCCCAGACAGTCACCTCCAGCATCATCGGTGAATCAGGAAAAATCTTCAAGTCAAACTGCTCTTTCCACTGTGGATTCAATGTCTCCTTACAGGCTTTTGTCTTGTACTTTTCATTACCCAGACGGAAACGGCAGTAAGGGTCACTGAGTCCTTCAGAATTAAAACATTTTTATTACTAGCAGAAGATATAAAAGATAATACATGGGTGTGCAAAAAATTAATATGAAATTTCTCTTTGAGTTGAACATGAGCAGCCATGTATTATTTTGTTTATCATACAAACAACACTAACAAACAAAGTTTTAAACAATTTGCCCTAAATTTCCAACACCTTACAGCTGTTCCAAACCCAGTTTTGACCTAAAATGCAATGTTCAATAAGACACGCTTTCATATGGAGGGTCACATTTAATAATCTTGAGCAAACATACATGCTTAAACTAGTTTATATAATAAGATTTATAAGTATCCAACACAGAAAGCAGACAAGTAAATTTGGAAAAATTGGAGATTTGTGCACTTTGATGTATGTACTGTACAGTATACAATGGGAGATGGTTGCTTAACATGGAGTCTAAATACAGACAACTTTGACTGGGAAATGTTTCAAACAGGATTTCACAAAGATAGTTACTGAAGGGAGGTGGTCACTTAGCAAAGTGGTCACTTACTGTAGCGAAAGTCAACTGTACAGTCAAGTCATGTATATTAACTTATTTTCATCAGCTTCTTACATGCAACTTATCATTCAAGTTGTACCCATGCCCCCTGCCACACCAACCTGAATCATCCATGGGGATCATTTTTTTGCCCTCCACAAGAATGATGCTCACCAGCCCATCCCACAACTGTCCTTTGCCAGGTTCTTTAGGAGGTTGGCCTTTTCTTGATGCTGCAGCTCTTCTAGAAACCTGTTGGTGAAGAAGAAGATCGACATGTTTTTCCAAGTTTCTTCTTTACCTGATCAATAACATGTTCATCTACAAACTGCAGTATTAATAGAGTAATCTTAAATTAGTAAAGAGCTTGAACAAAATTGACAAAATTGAAATGCAGTATTTCATAAGAACAACAAGATAAGAAAAAAAAATTACCAGCTACATGTACAAACTTAAAGGATTTAAATGTTGGTGAACTGCAAAAGAAATTCTAACCTACAAACATGAGAAACCTGATGTCTGGCAGAAGTTTGCTCCTTAAGATGCAAGGCTAGACAAAAACAGTGGTGCCATCAGCATATTGCATGATACTTTTATTTCTTGGTTATCTACTTGGATGCCTTTTATAGATCTATTGTTTTTTAAGGCTCTCGCTAGAAGTTCAATCCCCAAGACAAATAAGAGACCCGATAAAGGGCAACCTTGTCAAACACCTCGTTGCAAAGAGAAAAAATTTGAAGCATGCCCATTATTTAAAACACAACTAGAAACGTTATTGTAGAATATGTTAAACCAGTTTATAATGTCACGTCCGAAATTAAAAGATTTGAGAGCGACGTTAAGGTATGGCCATTCAATCGAATCAAATGCTTTTTTAAAATCAAGAAATATTGCAATGCCTTTTTTGTTTGTCTGGTTGGTGTATTGTATTATGTCTTGAATATGCCGAATGTTTTCACCAATGTAACAGCCTTTCACATAACCGGTTTGGTCAGGATTTATAATGCTAGGGAGCACTTTTTCAAGTCTTTTTGCTATAGCTTTAGTAAGGATTTTGTAATCGACATTAAGGAGTGTTATAGGCCTTAGATTTTCTAAAATAGTTGTGTCTTTAGACTTTTTTGGAATAAGTGAGATGATACCTCTCCTCTGGCTAATAGATAGCATCCCTGATTGAAAGGCAAAGTTGAAACTATCTGTCATTTCTTTACTGATTTCAGACCAAAAAAAGCGATAGAATTCAACAGGAAAACCATCGGTACCAGGTGTCTTATGTTTTTTGAAGTCTCTTTGTGCGTTAAAGCATTCTTCTACAGTGATTTGGCCTTCACAAGAGTTCAATTCTTCCTCATTTAAAGTGGTTATGTTTTCTGGGTTGAAGAAAGCTGATTCTTTGAGTTCAGATTCGGTGATTGTGACCTTTGATTTGTAAAGAGATTCATAAAAACGTTTTTCTTCTTCTAGAATTTTGAATTGATCATCAGTGTAAACGTTTTCAGCCAATTTTAATCTTTTCACTGTTTTCTTGGCGTGATTTCATTTTTCTAGGCCGTAGAAGTATTTCGTATTGCGTTCACCTTGTTCGTGCCATCTTACTTTACTTCTTACTTATTATTACAAATTTATGCAGCATCATGGCGGTCGGACGTGTTGTCCGCGGCCCGTAATTCTTCAACTGAGAAAGGCCAAGACAGGCTCCTTTGGTAATCTTAAAATATGAGCAACGTTTTCTAGCAACGTTTGCTCAAGTTTAATCGACAGCTGTCCCTATTCCATTGCTTACTCTGATGTCTGAGCGAGCAAATCGATCCAGTTCAAGCAGTTCGTGTTCGAAGTCTTCCTCGAAAAGAAACAAACATAGGAGTGACGATATGGATAGCGACCAAGAAAGCAACTCACCAATTTCGCTAAAGCAGCTCCTCGACAAGCTAAACTCCATGGAATCCAGAATGGAAGACAACTTTACAAATCTCCACTCGCAGATTGCTCAATTAACACACGAGTTTAAAGAAGATATCAATGGCATCAAAAACTCGCTGAAGGAATTCGAAAAATCCCTCGACAGCGCTTGGATCTCTATCGAAGATCTTCAACAAGAAAACAAAGCCTTAAAAGACTAAAAGAGCTCCCATCAAAAGATGTTGGACGAGCAAGCATCAGAAATTCTTCGGCTGAAATCTGAGCTGACCAAAGTCAAAGCTGAAAAATAAATTTGAACCTTCCCTAAAGGAAACTCAGGAGAACCTCATCGCCCTTGAGAACTACACCAGAAAAGAAAAACCTGCGTTTTATGAATATCCCTGAGAGTAAGGACGAAAACTGCACAGACACCGTGTATGACATAATTGAACATGACCTTAAAATCAACCCTGAAAACATCAGATTCCATGCTGTTCACTGTGTCAGCAAGCCACACACACAAGATGATGCCTCAACTCCTTCTCGACCGTGGCCAATAAACGCACAATTTGTAGTAAGAGAAGACCGAGACATAATATTCTCAGCGAAAAACCAACTAAAGTCCTCACATAGATTCAAGGATGCTTATATCACTCAGGACTTTGCCAGAGCAATTCAACAAGAACGAAAAATCTTAATACAAGCTATGTTCGCTGCCAAAAAAAACGGCCGAGATGCAAAGGTAATAAACAGAAAGCTTTTTATTGACAATAACGCTTATGACATCTCCAATATCCCATCAGAGTTTAAAGTAGCCTCTGCCTGATTTGATTCAATAAGCTAATTACCAAAAAAAATATTAGAACCAAAAAAAGGGACCTGATCCACTGGCTATTTCTCACTTTGAAGCTAAACCATGCAATTGTTCATGTTTTGTTTGTGTATTCGTTTTTATTTATTGTCGCCATTCTGTGCAATTGTTTCTGCCCGTATATTGTTATATGTAGTCCTTTGTTCTGTGTTGTGCGTGAGTGTGACTTTTGCAGATGCCTTAGTTTTTACTCTGTGCAGGGATTCTGACAGGACGCGCGGGTGCGGGACCGCACAATTCTGTCAAACCCGCACAATTCCGCACAATTCCTAAAAATCCGCACAATCCCGCACAATACTGAAATATTTGATTAAACTTTTAATTAAATCAGGTATTTCTATTGATTACCAAGATTTCGAGAAACATTTTAGGCTATTTTCAGCCCATTTTCCTTCCAAACAATCGAGAAAACCCTCGCTTTCCTCGAACAGCTCGAGAGGATCGATATAAAAAAAACAAGGCGTTCTCTTCGCCGTCCTGGGAACTAGTCTCAGTTTTACTTCTTTCCGACTTCCTACAGATTTTTTCGCGTAGCTTTTTAGTTGTTGTTTTTCAGACATTATGTTGTTTTTCTTAGCGGCCTGTTGATATTTTTTCGAGCGCTTTCGCTTCCTCTTTCAGTTTAATGTGTCGGGGACCGAAGAAGAAACACCGAAGAAATGTACCCGGTCACGCCGAAATGAATGTCACTCTGTCTGAATTATTTTCGCAAAGAACTTATCAAGTTTGCGAATCGACAAACAAACTATTAAAGCGCTGGAACTTCGGATTGATAGGAGAAAATTATTAAGTTCTGATCAGAATACTGGATTTGATTTTTTCAATCAAGTGAAAGACGTTTTCATCCAGGAAAATGCAAAACAACCATGCTATCAAATTACATATAGCACGCAATTTGCATACATCTCAAGGTTGTGTTTTTGCGGGAAACTTTCGAAGACATTGTGTGAACCTTTAATGGAAATTATTCAAACTACATAAAATGTACGAAAACAAATTCATAACTGTGATCTAAACGGGCAATTCTCTCTGAAGTCTTACTGGAAAAGCTTTATACTTTAGGTTTTTTAAATACTTTTTTGCGAAGAGTGGGAGTCGTGTTTAGCCTGTCCATTTTTATACTGCTACCGATGCATTCAACAGAATAAAAACATGACAACTTGTTGACATTTTAATTAACTTGTTGCCAATATAATAACAGGATAATTACTAGGGGGCGGAACGGCGGCATCAAAGGCGAGTCCACAGGCTTCGCCGCCCATTCCCTCTTTCCCAGTGCTCGCTTCGCTCGCCGATTTTAACCTAACCCAATTCCCCAAAAAGAAGCCTGTTCACAGGCTACAGGCGTGGGAGGGAGACTATCTTGAGTGACTTATGACTACCCAACACAACAGGCATGGGAGGGAGACTATCTTGAGTGACTTATGACTACCCAACACAACAGGCGTGGGAGGGAGACTATCTTGAATAACTTTTGACTACCAAGCACAACAGGCGTGGGGGGAGGGGGGGAGACTATCTTGAGTAACTTATGACTACCTAACACAACAGGCATGGGAGGGAGACTATCTTGAATAACTTTTGACTACCAAGCACAACAGGCGTGGGGGGGGGGGGGGAGACTATCTTGAGTAACTAATGACTACCTAACACAACAGGCGTGGGGGGGGAGACTATTTTGAGTAACTTATGACTACCTAGCACAACAGGCATGGGGGGAGACTATCTTGAGTAACTTATGACTTCCAAGCAAAGCAGGCATGGGGGGAGACTATCTTGACTGACTAGCTATCTTCTTTCCTTGTGTGAAGTTTTTTGTCTAAAAACAAGAAACAAGACACTGCAGGATAAGAGACCTGGATTTTAGCCCCTCACATGTTGAATGTTAAATTATGTGCTAACCACTAACAATAAAGAAAGTAATACAAAATCACATGTATATAATAATAAATAATAATTTTTTTTAATAATGTGCTTATGAGAGAAACAATCAACTTAAACTGAAAGGCATTGATGTGTGTTACTGAAAACTGTTGTATTAATATTTTTGACAGGCTTAGTAAAAAAGTTATGAAGGGTTTTTGTCCATTTAATGAAATAATCTTAGTTTATAGCAGAGCCCGCGGGCCGAAGGCCCGGCGGAGCCCCATACTCATAGAACCTATGCCCTCATTTTTCATGGTCATGGCTAGCGGAATGTTTCGCGGGCGCTGTCTGCAACAAAAACATGTGTGTCGCGCAAGGCTAGCGCGCATGCGCGTATGACGCCACACAACATCCGGGATCTTAGCGGAGGACTAGCTCGCGGGCGCGTATGACGTCACAAAATATGCGCGTACGACGTCATGTTGAAACCGAAGCGAGGCTTTTTTTTCGCGCGGTTACACGGCCGAATGTCACGTCACCTGGGAAAACACTTTGATGTTTTGCTGTGTTTACTGACAGAGAAAACGGTTTAAATTAAAGTCATTATTTTCCTGCATTTTTTCGTGGTTTGCTACTCAAGACTGGGATGCTAATTAAGGGATACTCAGGAGCCGCTTTAGTGGAAAAAGAAGAGCTTTCAGGGATAAAATCGTGCTTCGAGGAACTATATACAGGGATTCTGACAGGATGCGCGGGTGCGGGACCGCACAATTCTGTCAAACCCGCACAATTCCGCACAATTCCTAAAAATCCGCACAATCCCGCACAATACTGAAATATTTGATTAAACTTTTAATTAAATCAGGTATTTCTATTGATTACCAAGATTTCGAGAAACATTTTAGGCTATTTTCAGCCCATTTTCCTTCCAAACAATCGAGAAAACCCTCGCTTTCCTCGAACAGCTCGAGAGGATCGATATAAAAACAACAAGGCGTTCTCTTCGCCGTCCTGGGAACTAGTCTCAGTTTTACTTCTTTCTGACTTCCTACAGATTTTTTCGCGTAGCTTTTTAGTTGTCGTTTTTCAGACATTATGTCGTTTTTCTTAGCGGCCTGTTGATATTTTTTCGAGCGCTTTCGCTTCCTCTTTCAGTTTAATGTGTCGGGGACCGAAGAAGAAACACCGAAGAAATGTACCCGGTCACGCCGAAATGAATGTCACTCTGTCTGAATTATTTTCGCAAAGAACTTATCAAGTTTGCGAATCGACAAACAAACTATTAAAGCGCTGGAACTTCGGATTGATAGGAGAAAATTATTAAGTTCTGATCAGAATACTGGATTTGATTTTTTCAATCAAGTGAAAGACGTTTTCATTCAGGAAAATGCAAAACAACCATGCTATCAAATTACATATAGCACGCAATTTGCATACATCTCGAGGTTGTGTTTTTGCGGGAAACTTTCGAAGACATTGTGTGAACCTTTAATGGAAATTATTCAAACTACATAAAATGTACGAATTTTTCATAAAGGAACTCGCAACAGATCGGAAACATTTCATTTAAATGTGGTATTTTGTTGAGACAAATAAACTTTGGTGAAGAAAAACAGCCGCAAATTGGCGATTGCTGGGTACATTTTAATCCCCAAAGTAAAACATCTATTTCTATTTTTCATTTATGCAGAATTTCCTCCCTGACATATTTTTCTGGCCTGGTCACAGGATTGCGCAATCCCGCACAATTTCCCGCACAATCGACGTTGTTTCCCGCACAATTTGCCTCAAAACTCCCGCACAATTTTAGTTTTTTCCCCGCACCCTGTCAGAATCCCTGTCTGTGTAATTTCAGGTCATTCACTGAAATCCAAGAATCTGTTTCCGAACTACTTAAATTTCTAAATGATTTTAACTCTCTCTCTGGGCTGGAAATAAACACTGCTAAAACTGAAGCAATGTGGCTAGGACAGTGGAAAAACAATCAAGACACCATTTTCGGTTTCAAATGGCCAAAAGAACCGATACTATCTCTCGGAATATTTTTCTCACAAAATCAAACAGATGCGGAAGAACTCAACTTTGGAACCAAAATTCGAGATTTAGAGAAAACATTAAACACCTGGCAAAAAAGAAAACTTACGTTGTACGGAAAAATTAATATTGTTAAAACATTAGGGCTCTCTAAACTGACTTTTAACGCTTCCGTTTTAAATGTGCCAAAACATTACATACAACAAATAAATAAAATTATTTTCAGTTTCATTTGGAACGGCAATCCCGCAAAAATTAAAAAAAGTACTGTTATCGCAGAAAAAAAAGAAGGTGGTCTCAAAATGTGTGATTTTGAAATTATGGAAAAAGCTTTGAAAATTGCTTGGATTAGTAGAATTCAAAGTCAATCTTCTGCTTCTTGGAAAATTATTCCTAACCAGTGTGTAAATCATCTCGGAAATTTCTCTTTCCTGACAAAATGTAACTATAAAACCGAATTACTTAAGCTAGAGACCCTCCCTATTTTTTATCGCATGATTCTCAATTATTGGCGCGACTTCAAAAACTTACCTGATCGCATTACTACCAATATCAAAAATGAAATCATATGGAACAACTGTAATATTTTAATTGATAAGAAGCAAGTTTTTTATAGAAAATGGTTCGCAAAAAATTTTATACATGTGCAAGATTTACTGAATGAACAAGGCAACTTGTGTAACTTTTTAGAATTCAAAAAAAAGTTCAATTTAAATGTACCCTTTACGAAGTTTCATGGTCTTATCAATGCCATTCCTCGCGCATGGAAAAATGCTTTGAAACAACATGGTCAAAACAACCTCAACGATTCTTCTACCACACCTCTAATCACAAGTTTTATTTATTCAGCAATCTTAAAAAACACTTTCGTACCACCAACCTCTCAAACCAAAATTTTACGACACGGCTTTTTAGAAAATAATGTTCATAAAGTTTACCAAATGCCTTTCATAGTTACAAAAGAAGTTAAACTCATAATGTTTCAATACAAAATTATACACAACATACTCCCTACTCAAATGAGCCTTAACCGTGACGGTATCTCTGAAAGTGATTTTTGTCCGTTATGTGGGTGTGAGAAGCAAACTTTAAACCATAGGTTAATCCAATGCAGTAAATCGCTTTCCTTCTGGAATACGTTTCAAAAATGGTGGTTTGAAAAAGCACGTGAAAGACTTTCTTTAAAACATGGTAGCATTTTATACGGCTACTTTGACAATACAAAATACTGGCAGGCATTAAACTACTCAATTCTAATAGCAAAATACACAAACATGTACTATATATTCTGCATGTCAAACAGGGTGAACTATACTTTAATTTGTAACTTCCTGCGGCGAATCCAAGAAAAAATTGAAATAATTAAAGAAACTGCAATTGCAAAGAAATGCTTGCCTGCTTTTCGCCGAAAGTGGACAGCTCTTCAATCTATAACTTCTATAATTAGTATTAGTAAATTTGTAAATGTAATTGTACATCTGCGTAGTTCGTGTAGTATCATATTGTAATTGTAGTTAATGTATGTAAATAATGTATAGTTTAAAATAAAGTTGTAAAAAATAAAAGTAAAAATAAATGGTCAGTGATTATCACAGCTACAGGTACTCAGGCCCAAGCTCTACACTGTACATACAAATGTACAAGTCCATAGCCACATACATATGTAGTGTACAGGTACATTTATCACTGATGTCAAGTCATTTATTTCGGCTTTCATTTATGGACTTGTGCACAAGGGGGTGGGAGCAGAGGAAAAGATAGCCACCCTTATGAGACCCCACACTGTCATGTGAGCTTGTTCATAGGCTATCAAAAGCTTCACTGGGTGTACTGGTCTCTAAGTGCTTGTTTAGTGTCATATAGGGGTCAGGATTTTTTGGCTTTGCACCATTTAAAATGGTGGATTCAATGTATCTGTACCTCTTGCCTGTCCTCGAAATTCTTTGGCTGAACAGTAAAGATGGCGCAAATTTGACCCAACTTCTCTTTTCCACCATCAGGGTCTTCCAGATCAAGGATCATTTCTGTGGGTCTGGATTAAGAAAATAGTACCATTTATTACCATTGAATCAATTTCTGGAGGTATTATTAGCCAAAAATTTAAAAACAACCTCACAGATAAAAATAATACCATTTATTCTCAGACTGGTGAGTTATCCCAAGTTTCGATTAAGTTTCAATTAAGTTTCAATATTACTAACAAAGACAGATTACCAGTTTGATAATCAGTGAGTGATCAATGAATCAACCTGTCAATCACTTCTACATGTAAATCACAGCAGCCACAAAACACAAATCCACAAAATGATCAACTTTTACACTGTATCACATCATATCATGTATTCAATAGTTTTGAATGCTTTTAACTGATTTTCTTTATCATTTAATAGTTCAAAATTGTTTTTGAGCAAATGTTGAATACAGCAGCCCACTGAAAGTGTACAAGTCATGTAACTTTACAGTAAGTACTTTTGTAACAGTGTTAACTTGAGACTACATGTAATACTCTCAGGAACCTCATGTTAGTCACGTGAAAAACAAAATCAATTATGGTACATCACTGGTATATATCTGCCTACTTTTTCCGAGTGATAGGCGTGAGAATTTTTTTGTGGTAGTGCCAGGATTTTCGAAGGCGATCCAACCAAATCCGAAGAGAACCTGATCTATTCCGAAGATGTCCGAAGTTGTCCGAAAATGTTCCGAAGAATTCGGAAGTCTCCCTGGACCTCAGACCTCCATTTAATATCATCCAGCTGTACCTTATTGTAACATTTAGAATGATAAAAACCTACAAAAAGGTGCCATTTTCATGAACGTAACTTAATTTTGAATTGAATTGTGCGATCAGTTAACTAAAGGCTGATAGCTCAAATCTGTAAATCAGGCGTGAGAAATTGCTCCATAGGCGTGAGTAGGCATGAGATCGGAGTTTTGGACTCGTAGGCGTGAGACTCACGCCTAAGGCGTGAGACTTGGCAGGTTGTATACTGCTATACATGTAACCTTACTTCTCAATTTCAATTGCTGATAGGTCAACAACAGCTCGTCCCATTGGATCATCATTGCCAACTCGATCAAAGTCAAGTACTTTTAAGATCAGTGGAACAGTAATATCTTCAATAGGTACACAGAATTTCTCATTCCACTGAGGGTTTAAGTTTTTCTGCACAGTTTTGCTTTTGTATATCTGTTTTCCATCAGTTTTAAATTTCACATAAGGATCACTGGTGCCTGAAATAAATAAAATATTGGCTTCATTTAAAAATTTGCATACTGAGAAAAAAAACATATTAAGCAAGTTTATACAGAACATTTGCATACATGACGTGTCATAAGCTACAGAAAACTACAAATTACAAATTTAATACTCTTTTGTCTAAAAAGATATAAGGAAAATTAAATTGAATTAGATCCTTTAATCAGGCAGTAGAGATGACTATTAATTAATTTAATTTAGTGTTTATTCATAATTTAAAGATTTAGATCTTAAAATTCATACTCATTTTTAAAACCATGTTGGTGTTAATTAAGATTTAAACTGTTAACTTTTAAAAAGTTTCTTTAAACCTCTTAACCACAGACAATCATCCAACATCTCCTTGCAGTAAGGGTTGGCTATAATTTGCAGCAAAATGTTTGTTGCACACCACTAATCTTTAAGATGATTCTTATTAGTTAAAATTTAAAATTAACTTTGTCAAAGCTCATACATGTTAAAGTGTACAATCTATACGGACATTTTATTTTAAGAGGGTTGCCAGCTAAAATTTAACTCAGAAGTAATTATTGTTTTGTTTCTGTTCACTTTCAGTTATATTTTATTTTAATAATAAAGTTTAAAAGTTTATAATTATTTATCTCGTTTATGTGTTTAATCAAACCTGGCGCCCTGGTGATAGGTTTAGTAACTGGCTTTTCATGAAGGAATTCCACACTAAAAGAATCTAGTAAAATGATCACAAAGCAATAGTTAAAAACTATTTAAAACTGCAAGAGAAGTGAAGTCTATTTTATTGGTCATACACATATCAAACTAAACTACAAAACAAACTCTTGAATTTGTTTTTCTTCACAAATTAATCAAAATTATTCTAACTATTAATTTGTATTAAAAAATGTACAAAACATTTTTCACTCAAATACATAATCTTCACCAACAATTGTAAAAGTAATTTGAATGTTTCCAATAAAACTCTTGGAGAACGAAAATTGTTCAATGTAAACATGATGCAATACTTGCAAGCGCAATTATGACTTTAATTCCAACTTACAAATGTTGTATTTCAGGGTGCGACAAAAGCGCTATCTGCTAGCCCAGGGCTAGTGGAGCGACCTGCTGGGCTTGTGTATTTTATTATTGCAGTTTGCGGGATCGGCAAGCAACGAAAAAGTGAATGTTAGGAACATTTAAAAAATGTACGAAAATATCACAGATGAACAATAGATTGATTATCACCTTCGTTTTTCTTTGTTATTCGTAAGTTACATATACTTGGAAAGCAACAATACTTTAAAAAGTTGCCTCCTGGTGACCAGTTCTAAATTTTTGGCCGTCAATACTCAATTTTTAGTCACACTGGTGACCAGTTGGTCGCAATTGCGAATCCTGAATAAATTGTTATTTACTTTTGAGCTAGCTCCTCAGAGCTTTCATCTCATCCTGCATTTAGATTAATTTTATGTTTAATTATGTAATTTTTCAATCATATTAGACATACCAAAACAGGAATCTTCTGTCAAAAGAATTCAACTCACAAGCAATGTTAGTGTTAAGACTCAAGACCATGCAATATTTGAAATTTAAAATAAGTCCTTAATTAAGAAATAGTTTTTAAAATATGTGCATGACTTGACAAGAGTTATGATGTTTAAGTATGAATGTCACTAATTTTTCAAGTAGTTTTCAGTAATCTTGAGTAAAAGAACAATAGACATTGCTATTCTAACCCTGTAACAGCTGCCCATCAGTTCAGCCCATGTGTATGTTGTGGTTCAAATTTTTCTTTGGTTTGAAAATTTTTAAACCGGCTTGTTTTTTGTTTACCTTTGTGTCAGATCATTATCATAATGTACACTCCTAGATGTGCCATGGCCGATCAAGTCAGCCCTTTTGATTGGCTAGTACTGATTTAATGGCAATTCTCTGGACCAATAGGCTTTAATCTACTAGTTATCATTTTGATGCTATGTTTCTTTTATAAATAATTATTCTTGTTATCAGAGAAGAACTGAAGAATAGAATCATAGAGAAAGAATCTTCAGCACCTACCGGTATAGATTATTATTTTGAATTTTGATAAGTGATGTTTTATTTTATTTTATTTATTTATTTTTTTTTTGGTGGGGGGGGGGGGGGGGGGGGGGAGAGGGGGACTTTAGTTTAGAAGATAAACTCTTTCATTGAATACATTATGTGCTGTTTTCATTTTAACACCCCAAAGAAATACGAACCTGAGGTGGATTTGTGACTTGACTTGTCTATTTTGGATAACAACAAATCACTGGCGTTTGTTTTAATATAGTATTATTTTTTGAATTGCTGAGACAGAAACATGAAGGTACAGTTATGAATTTATTTGAAATATTTTTTGGCAAGGAGTGAAGCTGACATTGGCTGGCATTTGCAGGGTACCCCCTCCAGTAAGCTGACACATTTGCAGGGTACCCCCTCCAGCAAGTTGACACATTTGCTGGATACCCCCTCCAGTAAGGTGACACATTTGCAGGGTACCCCCTCCAGTAAGGTGACACATTTGCAGGGTACCCCTTCCAGTAAGCTGACACATTTGCAGGGTACCCCCTCCAGTAAGCTGACACATTTGCAGGGTACCCCTTCCAGCGAGCTGACACATTTGCAGGGTACCCCTTCCAGTAAGCTGACACATTTGCAGAGTACCCCTTCCAGTAAACTGAAACATTTGCAGAGTACCCCTTCCAGTAAACTGAAACATTTGCATGGTACCCCCTCCAGTAAGCAACACATTTGCAGGGTACCCCCTCCAGTAAGCTGTCACATTTGCAGGGTACACCTTCCAGTAAGCTGAGACATTTGCAGGGCACCCCCTCCAGTAAGCTGACACATTAGGGTTATTATCCCCTAAAAACTATTTTCAATGTGCTTTGTTTATCCAGTTGGCAAGCACTGAAAAAAATTGATACATGAGATATGCACATATGTGTAATGCTACTCTAATGAAAAAATTAATGTTTTGCATTTCAATATGGGAATTCTTAGAAACAAACAGACCACCTGTGGTAACCTTTATGTCTGTCACTCAGTAAGCCTTTTGAATGTAACATGACAATCTTTCAGCCAATAGAGTCGATGAAGATTGATTAGTATTTCTATTCTTGGGACAAGTTTATCCTACAAGACTCGTCAACTGAATGTGTGTGGCACATGCAAATGTATAATAAATAATTTAATTAATAATTAATCATAAAACAGGGTGTTAACCCATAAAAATTTTCAGCTAAGTCTCTTAGTATTTTAACAATATTGTAAAATGATTTTTAGAAAATTAATATCAATGGTATATGGATCACTTTCTTTGTTATTCATTCTATTTGTTCAAACATGTGCATCTACAGCCAGCAAAACATGGCGTAACTAAAAGTATTGTTGGCAATCTTGGTGCATAACATATGCATGTAAAAGTAAACCCTGAAAGAGAGGCTAAATTTTTAATTTACTTTTTCCTTACATGTTATCGTCCAAATTGAATGAACAAAACTTGTCAACTGATGAGTTATCATGAAATCGATTTCAATAAGTAATTAACACTCATGAATATTCGTGAAAATCGTTTAGTTTAGAAATAGAATAAGACTTTAGAAGCTAATTCACTTTTTAGTAGTTAAATATTTCAGCTTATATTGGCTTAGTTTCATCAGAATTTTAAAAATTCCGCAAGTCAGTTGTTTACAAATATCATTCCGTTTAGTGAATTTTAAATTTTAGCTTTACAAATAATATTTATTATGGTTTACATATTATCCAGTTCTCGGAAAAAAGATTCAATTTATCTTAAGTTTATTCTTTTTCAAAATCATTAGAAGACTCTTAGAACAAAATCATGAATCAGAATACAGTAGAATACGTTATTACGATACATAATATCTTACTTATCTTACTTAATATCAAGAATATTTTTGTTCATCACGCGCGTGTGTTATTAAAAATACTGGTACCTGTTTTGTCCCGGGCCGCCAAATCTTTGCCATCCTTTAACTCTACCTCTAGAGCAAAGAATGTGCATTTTCCAGCTCTGGCTACATCACCAGCCTAAGGGAAATAAGAGAAATTTAACAATGTTATGTGTTGTTTCGAAGGCAAGGGGACAACCCCTTGAAATTTAAAGCCAGGCAAATTATTAATGGCGTGACAACACAATCGAGTTCCACAGTCGATCTATAAACAAACGTTATTAAATGGCATTTTCTAGCTAATTTAATCCTTTTTGTAGCTTATCTATAACGATAATAGTTCATGGCTAACATACCAATGCGCCAGGCGAGACATCCTGAGCGGGACATTCCGTTAAACCTCCGGCCTCCGAGGGTGAAGGCACGGATGCAGCCCCTTCTTCTTCGGCACCACCTTTAGCTGGTTGAGAAATATTAAATTGGTCAGTACGTTTAACAGCATTGCCATTTATCTGAGCGTAAGACTGAGGAAGTTGCGGCATGGATCTCGATTTTGCGTTTTTCCTACCACGGCCTCCTTTGGACTTCGAACGCTTCAGGCTGGAGAAGAAGCCCTTCTTCTTCCCAGTATCTGTGTCTACGAGCAGAAAATTGCAAGCAAGACACAGCCATGTTAACCACGAGCAAAATAAGAAAGTATCGCAACGAATAATACAGAAATCGCACAAGAAATACAAAGGAAATTGAGTTAAAAACCTCGCAGATCCTCGTCCGACATCTTTGCTTCGAGCTTACAGCACGACTAAAACATGCGCAAGACAACTGCGCAATAACACTCGGCGTCCGCGCTTCGCGTTGGCGGGTTATCACGCGAGTTTGTTTACATTTTAAACTAGTAACAAATAATTGCCACTTTTCGCACTGAAAAACAGTTTTTTATAATGTCACCAATTACCACTAACTACAAAACTTTCGTGTCGATATATTTTTCAAAGCTATTTCATTGTTGTGTAGAACAAAACCTTGCAATATTTCTGTTTTCCTTGAACATTTCGCGTCCATTTACAAAGGCTGCAGGTTGTAAGTTTAATTGTTATTAATTTTTCATGGACCCAACTGTGAGTTTTGTCATTTCTGCCAAATGTAAAACGCATCACTAGCTTGCTATACATGATTATGTCAAGACATGTTTACATCTTATCCCACTCAGTACACTATGAATCAATAGTATGATGGATTTATAGAATTTCGCAATTGTCATGTAAAAACTTGGCTGCTAAAGAAAACTATAGAGTGATTTGAATTTATCCCTGGTTACCAATCATATCAGGAAAACAGAGAAGACAAAATGGCAAACAAAATTTGAATGCCATTTAGTCAAAATATAACTTCAATTATGGCATTTTTAAAAGTACAACCATAAAGAGAAACTTCACCGCTACCATAGTGAAGATACAGATTTTGCTACAATTCCTCGTTAGCTCACAGGTTGTCAGTTTGACTATGTCTTACATAGCATGATGCAGAAATAATGTAAATTCTTATTTATTTCGAGAAGCGGACAATCTGTTGTCCTTTGAAGTAATTAATAAAAGATTCTCAACAATGAAAGTTGGAGCGTACTGGAAGGGAATGTCGAATGCAGTTTATGCCGGTGACCAATATGCTTTCTTTAGAATAAGGGTTTCTTTGAACTAAACCATCCTGACGCATACTGCCGCCTGCTTTGGTTCATATATATCAAAATGGCTGACGTTTAATCCGAATAACTCTAAATAACTATGGATGACTGGCACATGCTATATATCTTCGTTTTGCTTCACATGTATGTGACTCTTTCTTTTAGTGAATAATTGAATATATTTTAATGCAAGACGCCTATTTTTTTTCTTTTCACATTGGAGTCATTTGTCTGTTGTCATGCCGTGACTGAAATCAGTTTAGACGGTGAAATTCAAGTATGATTTCTAAGTCAAATTTTAATCAGTGCTTAGGTACATTTTGATGGTTTTTCTATTTTGCCTGTACCCTTCTCATACTCTCACGTATTCTTTTGTGGTGAACTCCAGAACCTCTCACAGCGTAAATCACTGACCACAAAACCGGCTCAGGTAGATAGAATATGATAACAGAAGAATATGATTACAAGGAACTGAGAATGTCCAAAACCTGACAGAGGCTGGAAATTAAGGTCTCGTCAAACATGCTTTTTATGTTGTTTCCGTTTGGATTGTTGCGAATTGAAGGAAATGTTCTATGATTCAGTTAATGATTTTCATAGTCCTCAGTTCAGTAGCTTGCAATTTTGAATTAGGGAATCGAACCAACAGGGGGATTAAGGAAGGACAAACACCACCGCCGCCACCGCTGATTTCCCTTTCGTAAACGGTCGATGCCATTTTTAACGGTCGATGCCATTATTAGCAAACGGTCGATGCCATTTTTAACGGTCGATGCCATCATTAGCATACATTAGTAACCAAGCCTTTTTGTAATGGTCGATGCTATTTCTCTCTAGTTTATGCCTGGATTGGGACGAAAATAGGCTATCATTATTAGATCAAATTGGGCCTAGGTAAAGCGATTATTAGATCTAAGCTAGATTCGCGGTTAGGTAAGATTTAGGGTTAGGGTGACCCGTTATTGATATATATTAAGAAAGCACCTTTTATAATTAAATTTTTCTTGGGTTTGCCGGATCAACCCAGTGGTCTAGTGGTAAGAGAGAGATGTTAGCATGCAGAGGTTCCGGGTTCGATTCCAGGTAATAATATTCCATTTTTCTTTTTCTGATAGAAAAAATAATTCTAAAATTGGTGAAAATTTTTCTAAGTGTCGTTAAAATGGCAACGACCGTTTACGAAAGGGAAATGCGCGCCGCCACCACCTCAGTTTTTCAAAAATAAGACAAACATGCTGGTGCGAAATAGGGTTTTTCCATGGACAATTTCCATGTAAAAGTCGGAGTTCTGAAATATTTATCGAAGTTAAAATGACAGAGAGATTCAGGATACGTACATATTTTACCTGTTTTCCTGCCCTTCGCCAAGAAAATTTGGAGAAAGAGTTTAAAAATCGCTGTTTGTTACTTTGGGGTTAACAACCATGGAAACCAGTTATCTACAGACAAAATAAAATACCAGGAATACCATTTATTGCATTGTGTATTACACGTATCACGTGACATATATACTATTAGGTGTAAAAAGTATTTTGGATGACGCCTTTCATTTCCTCCAGTTCCCCATTTCCTTACTGGTTATACGAGTACCATTCTCTGACGTCACGTGGATCTGAGCACCATGGAATAGAACAACGACCGTCCAGTGGTTACAATGGCTTCAATTACTCTTACTGCATTGTAGCTTATTTACAATAGAGCTTCCGCCAAACCAGGCCGTTAACGAACTCCTCCCGTGCAAAAGCCGATACCCTTCAGTCCCTTCGCAAGCTGACATACCGCATGACACTCTTTTTTATATACAAGAACCTTCCTTATAAAAACGTTGAAGCTGAGAACAAGCTAAGAACAAGCCCAGACTAAGATTTTGTAACGAACATCTTTATTTTGTCTTCTTATTTTTACAATGAGCGAACTAAGACTGAAATAACGTGTAATACTGTTTAATCAAAATAAATTTACTATGTTATTAAATTATTAAATTTTAAATATTAAATATATTTTAGGTTTTAGATTAATATTAGATATTTTATACTTTTTTTAATATTTTTATGTGTCCCCAAATTAGTATGGGTTTACCCAGGCTATAAGGTCTTTTGACACTTAAATAAAGTTTCTATCTATCTATGTAACTGAGCCCAAAATGCTATATAACCTTGCAGGTCGTTTTCCATTTTAAAATTATGTGTAACAATTCAGGACTGAATTGGTAGAACTTGGCCTATTTGTCTTTTCTTGGCATTCAAAAATATGATTTACTGAAGTATACATATTTATCTTAAAAACATTGTTAGAACGTTTTCAGGCTCAAATCGTCCAAAAAAAGAAAAGAAGAACGTCGACTTCCGGCTCAGCACCAGCCTAAAATAAATTAGACGTTCTTATTTAAAAAGCACGTAGTGAAGGTCATGTGATCACTTATGTCTTCTGTGCTACAGTCGGAAGTTTATATCAGAGAAAGGTGAGGTAAACATGGAAAACCGTGGCACCTCAAAGTCAGGAAACATTCGTGCTCAAAGTCCGATGTCTATCTAGGGGCGCTTTTCATTGGTCAGAACTGGTCAGCTCTAACAAATGGCAAGAACCTAGGACTATAATACCTGGCAAAAGAATCATGGACAAAAGTTCGATTGAACTTCTAATTCGATTTTAATATCATTTCACCTCCAAGACTGCTTTTGTTGTTATTGTTCAGTTGTTGGTCAAATGGCGCCAACTGGTAAAATTATTGGTGAGAGCCGTAGTTCATACTAATAGTAATATATTATATTTTATGAGGAATACTCTCATTACTTACTAACTTTATTAAAAACTTTGGGTTACCCTAGTACTCCTAGTAACATAAATAATAAAATTAAATTAAAAAGATGGAACAGAATAATCAAACGTGTTAAAATCCCAGTGTAGAATATAACACATTCACAAATGTTGTATTGGCTTCTTGTAACTGAGTATAGCTTCATTGTTTTTACAACAACAAAAAAAAAAGAAAACGTATTACTTTTATCTTTGTATCAGCTCTTGAAGATTCACAGCATTTTCCAAGAGAACAATAACAAAACAACAAAAACATTGCCCTTGGGCTAAAAAACCATGCGTATGCTACATGAAAATAGAACCTTTCAAGATCTACAGCACTACCTGCGTCGCTTCCATTGTATTTTCAATGTGGTTAGAAAGTTTGTTCTCGCCGCTTTGAACAATTTGTGGGCGGACGCTTGCTGCAAAGGAAGCAAACATAAGAGTTTTGGTGTCATAGGATGTAAGGCAACCAAATCTATCAAATGAAAAACAACACGGAAAACTGATCCTAGCTACATAATTCTGGAATTTTTTTTTGGAATTTTAGACATCAAAAAGAATTTTAGAAACAAATTGACAAATTCGAGAATTTTAGAGCAATTGGAACTTTCACCCGACATTTTGGCAACATTTCACAAGCAAAAACGTTGACAAAACGTATTTTTTTTTTATTCCTACCGACCAAGAGAGGGCTCAGTCCGCTCACATGCTACAGCAGCGTCTAGAGCACAACAAATCAGTGGATTTTCATCAGTCATCTCAACACGTTATCCCCGTAAGAATAATGAATAGCATTACTTGCAAAGAGCAAATTTTCACATGCAAACATTTTTTTTATATGCGGCATCTGCTGCAAACAATTTTTTTTGCGTCTCCGTCCAACTGCCATACTTTCAGCAAACAATTTTTTTCTTTATTTTTTGCTTGCATACTATTTATTTCAGTGTTTATAGCCTCTGCAAACAATTTATTTCAAAATTTCCAACTCCCAACCCCCCCCCCCCCCCCCCCCCCCCCCGTCAAAAAAATAATGGTCCGTCCCTTATTTCAAGCTGCTCTTTGCAAGTAATGCTATTCATTATTCTTGAGGGGATATCGTGCTGGTTATTCACCAAAAGGGGCCCTATCAATCAATCAGTGCATCTGAGCAGCGGTTTCTCACCGTAGTTTTGGATTCATCATCTTTTTTGATAACAAATATGGCAGATAGTGCAGATTCTTGTGAGGAATGTGAGCCATCTACTAGCTAGCTTAGAAGCGAGAGAGAAACAAGTTGTTTCGCTGCTAGACCGTCTTAGACCACCCAATAGTAGTGATTTGTCGAGAAAGAGAAAACTCAATGTAAACAAAGGCGGACAAGGAGGGAATCGACGAAGCGTTTCTAGGAACGGGAAGCCTAATTACGAACCACTGGTCTCATCCAAGAAACGACTTGAAGAGTTCAGCAAGGAGTCTTTTAAAGTGGTTAGCAATACCGTTCTCTTCTTGTAAAGAAGAAATCTCTGTTAGGAAATCGGTTATAAAAGGTCATATATGTATATCGCGTCATATATGCATATCGCGAGAAAAAGCACAGTGCAAACAAAGAAAAGCTTTCCAAAACAAATAAAAGGGAAATGGACATTGCTGAGGCGTTGGACAAGTTTGACAAAGAACACCATCCAAAGGGAGAAACGCTACCCAGGGCTACTAAAGTATATCGAGTAAAGATTGTACAAGCCTCCTTGAAGAGTGGGACTCCCCTTAACCAACTCGAGTACTTTAGAGACATCTTTCAAGAAGCAGGTGTGACCCTCACCTCTTACTCAAACATGCGAGAGTTTATCCCTTTCATCCTCGAAGAGGAGTACAAATCTATTGCCAAATAACTCTTGGGAAAGGATGTCTCAATTATATTTGATGGTACGACGAGAGATGGGGAAGCTTTGGCTATGTTGATCCGTTATGTCCATAAATGGAACATCAAAATACGCCTAGTGCGATTTCAAATCGTTAAAAGCTCTGTTAATGGTGACGAACTTGCAAGGATAATTATTGAAGTTCTGCACCGGAGGCTGGATATGTTCTGCAAAACAGCCTGGTTGCTGCAATGAGAGATCGAGCGCCAGTGAACAGTAAGGCTCTCAGAACTATGTCTATTCTGTACCCAGATATGATGAACATTGGGTGTATCTCCCACTTTCTAGATCGTGTTGGTACCAAATGTGTCATCCCGGTGCTTACACCATTTATGTCGTGTTGGAATGTCATGTTTACCACCAGCAGGGTTTTCAAAAACATCACCGGACGAGGGATGCCAAGATACAACTCCATTCGATGGTGGAGCCTCTGGGAATGTCTCAAGGTGGTGTTTGAGGAATGAAGGCATGTCCCTGTATTCTTGGGAAGTGACGACGCTTCACGACGGAAGTTAACAGACATCATGCAGCAATACCCCACACAAGTCAGACTAGAGATGGCAGTGTTGATGGAGCTGGAGAGGTTCGTGAAAGCCACGTACACTCTGGAAGGGGATGGCAACCTTGTCTTAATTGCCTATCAAAAGCTTGAGCAGCTTAAAGAATTCATCCAAGTTGAGAATTATGCAACCCGGACAGCTGCAGTACAAGCAGTCTCAGCCCAGTCGAACAGCGTCAGTTTAGATTTTTTCCTCAACACCATGACAAATGCTCCAACCGTGTCGCAGTCTGTGGCCCTATTCAAAGCTGCACAGCTCTTCAGTCCAAGATACATGAAGATATCAAGGCTAGCTGCCACCGATGTCGACTGGCTGAGGGCTGTGCCGTTCCTGAGTTCGAATGATGTAATACAATCTCTGAAGGATGAGCTCGCAGATAATATTGCCAAGGTCAACTCTACACCTGATATCTTCGACAACTTGACTGACCCGCTGCCTTGGTGGAAAGCTACCGCACAGGACCTACCAAGTTGGGCTACTGCTGTGCAGAAGATGGTTCTCGTAGAACCGTCATCAGCTGCTGCAGAGAGGATTTTTTCGTTGCTGGTCGCCATGTTTGGGGACCAGCAGCATGCCAGGCCCTCGAAGACTATCTTTAGGCAGCCTTGATGCACGTGTAAATAATCGCTAGTGTGGAAGCTAAAGACAAAGTAACAGACTGATAACAGGCAAACATGTTCAGATAGTTTTACATTTTGTTGTTGATTTGGAAGCAGCACAGCGGAAATAATGTGCGGCAATTGTTCTTGTTACTATTAAAGTAACTGTCCAGGAGCTGGTCAGAGATAGTTTCAGTGTCATTGTTTCTTGTTATATCGCTATAAAAAAACGAATTTTTTGAGAATTTTCGGGAATTTTAGAGAGTTTTTGGAGAATTTTAGACATTTCTAAAATAATTTTAGAGCTTTTTTTGGGAAATTCCGGAAAGAATTTTAGGCCATTTTCGGGAATTATGTAGCTAAGCCTAAGCAGAGAAAAGACAGACGCAACAAGACAAAAAAAATAAAATATGTATGTATTATTGTGCAGGACATTTCTGTTTGAAACACAAGCCTTCGACGGGAACTCATATAGGTGAGGATCGTTAACAAAGGTTTATGTTTCGGGTACAAAAATACATACATATATATTTTAGTTTATTTTGTTCTTCTTGCCTCTGTCTTTTCCCCGCCGTAAGGATCCGCATTGTTACGTGCTGCTGTTTTACATTTATTCGAGATTTTCTGCTGATCCGGTCACAGATCCGGCAATCCAAAACTGGTTTGTGGTCGTGGTTCTGCCGCCAGAACTCTCGCCAAGTCAGCGGCTTACCGCAGTGCGAGGAAAGTTACAGATGTGCGTCCAAACAGTGCGTCTGTTGCTAGAGGGGATATAAAATATTAATAACACAACTAACAAATAACAAAACGTTTATAATTAAATGAAGGAATGGAGAAGGCAGGCGAAATTTTTCTGTAAATCAAATTTCGTTACTAATATGGATCTTCTTGTGCAAAAACCTTTGTTGTTTCTCGTTTTAACGGCCTCTATGTTTGACATAGCACAATCAGGTTTTAACGCTGCTTATTTGAAGAAAACGAAAGCAATCTATACGTGTGGAAGTCCACCTGAAGAGTTTTTTGAAACACAGCAAGGATTTCTGAGCGCTGTTGACCGAGTTCCGTTCATTTGCAATGCCAGCGATCCATCAAAAGCATACCCACCAGAAAACATAGTGGATGGTTTATTAGGAACTCACTGGCAATCTACAAAAGGGGAAGACCTTGCTTCCATTACAATCAACCTTGAACAGGTACTTGGAATAGCAATTAGCACATTAGAGACTAATTTACATTATATGCATTTTAGATACACACATTTCACGGTGGGATTCTGTAAGGATTAACTGCCTTTATGCAATAATTAGGACTAGCATGATTTAATCGAGCAATGAGCAATAATTTAGTGTAGCTAAAATGCGAAAACGTGGGATAAAGCTATAAAATATCAAATTATCATGACGAGGACGAAAGAAACTGAGTTGTGGGCAAATAATGGTCTTCTTTTTTTCAAAATCATAAACATTTTCCATATAAGGTAACCATTCTATATAAAATTGTGTTTAACATTCCCAAAGTTCAAAACTTGAAAATGTTGGAAATTTATTTCTGGGAAATACTACGAAACAAATAGCAGCTCAGAAACACCAGCTTTCATTTTAATCTTGAAACGTCGGTTAGGATATCGTTTACAGAATCATACGTTATATAACAGAACACCCGATGAGGTTTGAATTTGAAAGTGCAAAATGTTAAACACTTTTTCCGACATATTGAAATCCTAAAAATTCACACTTATTCAACACGATCAAATCCCAGTAAATTATGTCATGTCTTATATATAAAACCTATCGTTGCATACATAAACACATAGTTTATAATCTTTCCACAAAGGGACTTTTCAAAGATAACTAAATGCAGGCTAGTAAAATAATTGTTGGGACTTATGATTGGCTCTGTGAAGGTTGGCTACCGTGAAACGTTTCTGCAATACAGCACTTGTCGCAGAAAACTGATTTCCAGCCGTTTGAGGGGGCAGTTTTTCATTTTCCTCGCAAACGAACGCGGGCGCTCAAAGCGACTGGAAATCGAGCCTGCCCTACAGTAAGAATACATGAGACTTGGAATTATCGTATTCAAAACCTATAATTACGGCAAAACCACAGCGATAAACCGATGAAGAGTGCCGGATCCGTTCGTAGACCTGAATCAGTAAAAATCTTGAAAAAGTGTAGGTAAAAACAGCAAACTGATCCTTTCGCCGGGCAAGGAGAAGAGATTGAGACAGAAGTGAAATAAAAAACAAACACTTAAATATATGAGCCCGATATTTCGGATTGCAAAACAAACCTTCCACAGGGGCTAGAAAACAAAAATGAATACATATCTAAAAGGACCGTTACATCATTTTCTGTTATTCTGTTATGTCATAAAATTATTTTAAAATTTATGTAACGGTCCTTTTATATATGTATTGAAACATTAGGTTATCTGCATCTCGTGCATTTTGAAGGCAGTTTCACATGAAATAAGGCGGCTTACCCCGCGAACCAAGCTCAGGCAAACACTTTGTCTAAAAAATTGAGAGTGAAAGAAAAAGGCAACTTTTTAAAAACATTTCTGTGGTATGGCACACTTGTCGCAGGAAAGGCAATATGAGCGAAAACGGCACCATTTTTATGTCTTATTTTTTCAAAACACGTCTCATGGCCTTAAAGGACTTAAAGCAATTAATTATGTAGATAGGCTGAGCCTAACAGCGTCGCTCTTTGAACAGAAAGTCGATGATAAGCTTAACTAAGGTGAAAGGTCGGAAGCACAAGAATCAAGATTGACGACCGGGCTATTTTTCAATTTTAGCAATTCTCAAAAACAGAATTACGCGACCGTCTGCACAGTACATTTAGACCGTACAAAAGTTCACAAAAACAACTTTTTCTGGGTCTAGAATAACAAGTATGACTAATTTCCGAACAAAATACACCTGTTACGTATCAAAAATTGCCCGAGAAACTGATTTGGAAATCAAAATTGCAAAAAATACACAAACAGATTTGCATAAGGTGACGCGAGTGAAGTTAGAACAGTTACTATGAAATCCAAGTCTTGTTTTGTTTTCATAAAATCGCTTTTCAACCTATGTAATAAATGAACAAACACATAAAATTGCACAACACAATCTTCTTTCGAAAAATGTTATTCAAATCTCAATAAGTTTATGTTTAAAAGCAAAACGCGTACCAATTATAGCGCTGTCTTCGATGAAATTCAAGAAAACAATACAACTGAATTTAAGCACGTTTTATAAACAATTCTCCAAACTATTAAACGAGAGCACAAAGAAAAGGCAATCAGAGATTGATATCAACATAAATTCCCATCGAAAAATGTAATTTTTTAACCTTGGAAATCCTTGAAAATTCTTTAAATCTCCGCTAATCCGTAAAACAAACATCTCCCCTGCATTGATAAAAACGTATGAAGTTTCTCGCAGCAAGATTTTATCTTTGAAAGCTCTTCTTTTTCCACTAAAGCGGCTTCTGAGTATCCCTGTCTTGAGTAGCAAACCGCGAAAAACTGCAGGGAAATAACGACTTTAATTCTCCGCTAAACACAACAATCCAACTAAAGTGTTTACCGAGCTCACGGCTGTGTGGCCGCGCGAAAAACAAAGCCTCGGTACGCCTCGGTTTGTTTTCAAAATTGCTAAGATCCCGGATGTTGTGACACGGGCGTCACACGCACGCGCCCGCGAAACATTCCGCTAGCCATGACCATGAAAAATGACGGGCATGGATTTTGTTCTATGAGTATGGGGCTCCGCGCGGGCCTACGGCCCGCAGAGCTCCGCTAATATTCCAACATATTTGCGGAGTTCATGGTTTCGGTGGTCACACTGAATACACCTTATTCCAAAATGGCGGCCGTTTTATTATTCTTTTATATCCATGTAAATTAGCCCTCTTGGCCTCGTCAGCATGTGCAAAATACAAAAGAACTTTCAAGCGAAAATGAGGCCAAGAGGGCTAATTAACATGCATATAAAAGAATAATAAATTGGCCGCCATTTTGGAATAAGGTGTATACATATGATCGGTGAGTTTAATTCCGTAATGTACCAGGTATTATTGCTATTACTATTTTATCGTTTCTCGTGTTCTTAGTTCTGTTGCTTTCCATTCAAGGCATTTTTTATCCAGAGCATCGATATTACATTTGGCAACTATCGGAGGCCAGAGGCCATAATGGTGGAGAAGTCAACCGATTTTGGTGCCACTTTCACCCCTTGGCACTACTTGGTAACCTCCCCAGCCTCTCGTCAATGCAGCGCCAGGTTTGGAGTCCAGGCCCTTCAGCCGAGTATAATCATCGGTGCAGGCCAAGTTCTCTGCATGGAGTACACACGTTATGTACCTCCGGAATACAATGAAACAGTAAGTTTTGAGCTCAAAAAATTTATTCTACTGTTTATCATAATAATAATAACACTTTATTCAAAAAACTTGTTAAAATATAAATACAAATAAGTTCTTGAACAGGAAATCCAGAGGTTAACCCTGTGTTAAGGATTCCCTAACATAAAAGTAAAAAAATAATGTGATTCTAATTACAATAGGACTAAATATTAACGCGTGGATTTACAATAACTATCTAATCAATATTCATGTGGAGTTTTAAGAACGATTTAATTTCTCAAAATTGAGTGTTTTATCACACTTTTTGCTCTCGACACCTCGGAGTTTTCGACACTATTACAGTTGTTTTCACATTTCTTTACCGCGTGCTGTTTTGAAGTTCGTTGGGAAATTGGGTACTAGACTACAAACTAGCCAATTAGGTTGCGAAATACTAAACGTAATTTGAAACTTGGAAACGAAGTTCGCAACTTCATTTCCGGCCGACAAAGTACATAACTGACTTGTATTATTTAGGGGGCGATTACATGGCGAATTTCAGCCCGGTAGGCGGGCTGGAATGTTGTTGCGATTACATGACGAATTTCAGCCCGGGCTGACCACAGGCAGCCCAAGCTTAGTATGTGATGGTTCTTTGTTATTACGCAACGAACGATTTATAGACATGTTTAAATGTTGTTTAGTTTAAAACAGGTTTAGAAAAATACCTTCTAACCTCCCGTAATATTTGGAGTGAAATCTTTACTAAAAGAAACTTTATTGACTTTATTACCATTCTAGGTAGTTTGAGTCATATACATTTCAAAATGGTCAAGATAGAGGCTAAAACGTACTTAAACTAAACAACATTTAAACATGTTTAACCGTTGGTGTAAACGGGGCATTTGTATGGGAAATTTATTTTAGTCTTATAAATTCTAAAACAAAGCTTTAATGTAGAAATAAACTTTACTTACGTCAACCTTGTATTTTCGTTGTACTATTGTGTCTTTTATGCAATTTGGGCGCAAATGATGTCCATTTTAGACGGTTTTGTGGCTTGCGAGTTTTCGCGATGTCGTTGGTTGTCGTTTCCTCTAATGAAGCGAAGCAAGGCCGGTGACTCCCGGCGACCTCGTCCCACAAATCGCTCTCTCATCACAAAAGGCCAAATTTGTATGGTGTTCCATCTCCGCCAAAAATCAAACTTGTAACTCAACATCCAACTTTACCGTTGTCAACATCGGACTTTTAAGTCAACATAGAACTTTACAGTTATCAACATCGGACTTTACAGTTGTCAACATCTAACTATTGACTCAACATCGGACTTTACAGTTGTCAACATTGGACAATTGGCTCAACATCCAACTGTACAGTTGTCAACATCGCACTATTGACTCAACATCGGACTTTACAGTTGTCAACATTGGACTATTGGCTCAACATCCAACTGTACAGTTGTCAACATCGAACTATTGACTCAACATCCGACATTACAGTTATCGACATCGCACTATTGACTCAACATCGGACTTAACAGTTGTCAACATCGGACTTTGTCACGTCCACAAAACAAAATGTTAGAGTTTCCCAAACGCCATGTTCGTCTTCGTAAAGTTCGATGTTGAGTTCTCTACGTGCGTACCAAATCCGCCAATAATTATGGGATTGCCAGAATGACGTCACTATGGCGCAGATGGAACACCATAAATTTGAGGGTGACGGATGCACGATGTTATTTTAGCGGTTTTCCCGGACTTTAAAAGCTTCTCATGCTTACCCCGCTGCTTCCTAACCGCCTCTGAATCCTCGTCCTCCAAAGAAAGCTGGTCGTCGTCTCCAGAGCTGGAAGCCAGGCCATCATCCTTTAAACCCAAGGCTGACAACTTCCTATCCACTTTCTTTGTCAAGGAAGCCGTTTTGCGTAAATCGTCGACTGTCAGAGAGGACGCATGAGGCTTCTTGTTCTCAAGGTGTGGTCGAACCATCTTCTGTTCGCACTGATCGCGTTGCAGCTCAGCAAGTTCGTTCCGTAACTGCAGCACCTCTTGCTCCTTTTCTTGGTGTTGGCGAGCCAACTTAATCTGATTAATCTCCTGGCGAAGGTTCTGCGCCTCCAACGTCAGGACGTCCACCTGTGAAGCATCTGCTAGAGCGCCTACACTAGCCGGAGAAACCGTGTCAGCTAAAATGCCATTAATCACGGATTCCCCTACTTCGTGTAAAATAGCCTTTCCTTGTGTCAGAAAATATCTTACATGCTTAAGAAATAAGCTAAAAAGCCTTTTCATTCATTCATTCATTCATTCATTCATTTATTTTGTCATTAACCACATTAAAAATATATATAATAATAATAATACAATACACTAGGAATTTATAATAACTTAAAAGACGATAGACTACAAAATGTTTAAGGTGGTAGTGACAAGGAAGCCTATATAGAAGCCGGGGGCTTATGAACTATAGGCTTCCTGAATTACGTCG
Source organism: Dendrophyllia cribrosa (assembly GCA_024195265.1). NCBI lineage: Eukaryota > Metazoa > Cnidaria > Anthozoa > Scleractinia > Dendrophylliidae > Dendrophyllia > Dendrophyllia cribrosa. The sequence goes on along the minus strand of JAJLRJ010000003.1, from coordinate 21,133,741 downwards.
GATCGAAAATAAACCATTGTCATTGGCTAAACTAAACAACCCAATGAAAAGAAGTCGCTAACATTCTACAACGTCAAATTATTCTACGACTGAACCGAAACTCGAGTCTTGCTTAGAGTGTACAAAAAAAGAACAGTTGCATCTGTAAGATTTACAAAACAGCTATCATGCTGGATATTCAAATATTCAGTTCAAACTGGATGCAATTTGACGCCATACTTCTGACAATGGAGATACTGCCTAGCTCGAGAAACACTGAGGAGCTAAAAACAAAATCTTAAAATCTTTTAGTCGTGATGACGTGACCGGAACTGTCAAGTGCCGAAATATAATTACCGGATATGACATTTTTTGATTTTTTCGTTGATTGACTTTTGAAATCGGAGAAGAGATATGGTGATTGAGAGTGTAAGAACTCGAGAGGAATCGAATCGGTTGGAGAAAATGTAAGAGCGAATTGTAGGAACGAATAAAACGTGGAATTGTACAAGTGAGTCTTGAGTGTACCCCCAAGTTCGGTACATTAGAAATACTATATCACAAGTTATGCTTACCGCAGACTTACACGCTCACATTCACGGACTGAGAAATGAACTGATCCTAAGCAGCGACTAATTCCTACTTAAGCGGCTACTACTGATCCTGCAACTTTTTCCAATTGAGCCAAAGAAACTCCATTGTTATACCAAGAGCTAGCAAACAAACGACGGCGTAACTAAATAAATCTAAACGGCTCTGGAAAGTGTAAATTCCTCCTGTCAGTATCACAGATAGAGAATTTTTCCTAAGATCAAAGAAAAGACACCATTTAGAACAATAGACCTTTTATATCTTTATTTTGATCTGAAAGGAAAAATCTCTCAGGCACGTACTTGGGGTAGACTTATTCTAAAGCTGGGCTAAAATGCTTTTAGCGACGAGCAGGATTTGTGCTAGGCTTGTCACCTTTTATAACAACTTAAATAAAAGATATATTTGTATGAGCAGTTGTTCTACATGTACATTGAATGGAAATATATTACAGAGTCAGAATGTGTTTGTTGTTGCTTAATAAATGTTCCACTTGTCCTAGAAATACATGTTGCACTACCTAGGCGCTTTGGTTTCCTATGTCGTCTCTATTTCCATGCAGCGCGCGTCATGTACGCTGGCACGGTGACATATTGCTAGTGGCAGTGGTCTCCTAAGCTTTGCAGGAATTTTTTTTCTAAGGTTTTTGTTTTGCCAGTATTTTTTTCGCAGTTCAAGGCTGTGCTCGAATTCTTTTTTGGTATTTGCCCAACCCCCCCTCTCCCTCAAAAATCTAATGGTCCGTCCCTAAAGATAGCTCGCCTATGTGATAGCCCGCCCTAATAACCCGCCCATGTAAAGGCGGGCTATGTTTTAGCCCGGCTGGGAGGGTGACCCTGGTACCCGGGTCACCCTCCCTCCATGTAAACAGGCCCTTTTTTATATTTTGAGCCTGAAGTCTCAAAATGAACCCTTTAATGTAGAAATAAACTTCACTTACGTCAACATTGTGTTTTTGTTGTGTCTTTTATGAAATTTGGGCGCAAATGATGTCCATTTTAGACGGTCTTGTGGCTTACGAGTTTTCGCGATGTCGCTGGTTGTCGTTTCCACTCATAAAGCGAAGCAAGGCCGGTGACTCCCGGCGACCTCGTCCCACAAATCGCTCTAGCATCACAAAGGAACGGACCGAATCGCCATAAAAACACCACAGCCATAAGGCCACATACATTTCCTATCACATCGACTCGTCTCGGCGATCGCACTGCGATTTTAGGGGGAGAAATTTCAAATAATATTCGGTTTTCTGCAATGGTGGGGGGGGGGAGGGAAGGAGAAAAATGGTAGTTTCTTGGTGTTGCGGATGGTGTGATCACCAAATGACGTAAAACAAAAGATTCAAAAGACACTGAACAATACCCACACCACAACACAAAAGCTAACCAACAATGGCTTCCGCAACACTAAGAAACAACCAGAAAAAAAGAGAGTCTCTCTATTTTTCTCCTCCCCCTCGCCCCACCCCCACCTCCTCTGAGACAATAGAGAGGCTGTGAACATGAACGTCTACGGAATCTTCCCTCGATTATCTAATGATGTAATCTACGTTGAAAGATGTGGCTTTAAGAAATTATGAGTTTCAAAGTGATTCCGCAATTGCAATTTCTTCGATCTTCAGCCTTGCCTCAAGCACGTATGCAGAGACTTCGATGAATATAGAAATTTTCCAGTTAAGATTTTGTCCACAGATACCTTAGGCTTGTATGGAAAGGCAAGGTGGGCCACAAGGTGAAGAGGGTGAAGAGGGTGAAGAGGGTGAAGAGGGTGAAGAGGGTGAAGAGGGTGAAGAGGGTGAAGAGGGTGAAGAGGGTGAAGAGGGTGAAGAGGGTGAAGAGGGTGAAGAGGGTGAAGAGGGTGAAGAGGGTGAAGAGGGTGAAGAGGGTGAAGAGGGTGAAGAGGGTGAAGAGGGTGAAGAGGGTGAAGAGGGTGAAGAGGGTGAAGAGGGTGAAGAGGGTGAAGAGGGTGAAGAGGGTGAAGAGGGTGAAGAGGGTGAAGCGGGTGAAGCGGGTGAAGAGGGTGAAGAGGGTGAAGAGGGTGAAGAGGGTGAAGAGGGTGAAGAGGGTGAAGAGGGTGAAGAGGGTGAAGAGGGTGAAGAGGGTGAAGAGGGTGAAGAGGGTGAAGAGGGTGAAGAGGGTGAAGAGGGTGAAGAGGGTGAAGAGGGTGAAGAGGGTGAAGAGGGTGAAGAGGGTGAAGCGGGGAAGACAAGAAGGTCATTATTACAGTCAAAATACTCAGCGCGTTCCGCTTATTATTTGGGAATGACTTTCATTAATCAGGAACGGACTGCATTATTGAAATCAAAATTCAGGTTTTTAATAAATTGATGATTCGAATCTTCCAACAGTAGCCATATAGAGTGTTTTCACTTGACGTCATAGCCGCCATATTGGTGTTCCCGTACAAAAGAATTTTAATTAACTTCTTTTGTTTGGAACACCAACATGGCTGCCGTGGCCTTGAGTCCCACGGGACTGAAGGTCACGTGAGTGTGAAAACGCTCTATTAGAAATAACGAATGTTGATTTGTTTATTTACTGACATCGGTCAAAAGTTCACAGGCGAAATACGCAACCGTTGGTCGTTGTTGGTATCAGAGAATTCAGTCGCTTGGACTTTATAGGAAATTTTCTTCACTTTCAGTGAAAAATTCTCCTTCGGTACCTGCACACTAGCATTTTAAGAA
>JAJLRJ010000003.1:21115488-21125488 GCA_024195265.1 Dendrophyllia cribrosa | reverse complement strand
AGCTTGTAGATTTTGACCTCATCAGTTAGCGTTCTTTTTTGCCTGGCGGTTGTTGTGTTGTTTTCGCCATTAATATTGGCATGTAGATTTTTATGTAGGAAAGGTTTGAATTTCTCTAACCTTTCTCTCTGAAATACCGAACATGACAGCTAGGATCTGAAATGAGAGTTGGCCGTGAATGTCTTTCCTGCTATTTATGTCACGCTGGGACCAGCTATTTTAGTTTTGTCTTTACAGGATTTTAATTTTCAGGATCCAAGCTTTATAGCAGAGAGAGTTGTAGCTTAATAAGCTATTAAACTTGTAGAGAGTTGAAGTTTGTCACAGTCAAGGCTGTAAGTTAGCTTCCATTCGCTACGCTTTATAACTGAGTGGAGCTCGATGTTTATTCTAAAACTTCCGTTGGCAATTTTGACAGTCTAGCGACTGCTTCGTTTATTGTTTTTTTTTGCCGCGGCACAAGTCTTCGTCTTTCCCATGATTTTTCACCTTTGAATCGAATGACTGCACTAATCGGCGAATGCTTTTCCCGCAAATTTCCTTTGTCAAGAGACTCTTCAGGGGGTTGTATGTCGCGTTTCATTGGTTGGCGGCACGAACATAATGACAGCCACTTTGATGAGGTGCAAAAACTGTGAAATTCTTTCGAGGCTAAAAACTCGAGGTTTGTTTTTGCGAGAATTGCCTCTGTTCAAATAAATTAATAGGGTATGTGGATTTGTCAGATTTTCACGAAACTTGGCCAGAATGTTTGTTGGATTTTAATGCACTAAAGTGTGTGGGGCTTTTACGAAATTTTAAATACTTTTCTCCTGGCGCCCCAGAGTGTGACGCGCATAGAACAATTTTCTATTGTCCAACTTCAAAGTGATTTACTCTGGAACCAATGAAAATATCGAAAAAGCCCCACACACTTTGTTAGCCCATTAGCTCCTGAATGACATAGACCAGTTTATTTTGATGTTCGGGCTAACTCGGAGGCTGGCAATTCAGTAAAGCAAACACCGTCATTTTTGCGTTTGAAGGCTCGCGCGCTTACCAAAAGATTAAAAGTTAAAATAATTGTTATTTTCGGAATCTACATTTTATTAGCTTTACAGTGATATATAGTTTTCTGGGATTTCATTTAAAATAACGCGAGTACGGAAGATTTTCCGGAAGACACCCTCGAAGGTTTACAGTAACCTTAACGTTTATAGTAAAATTGGAGAAGAATTTCCTTTTAAATGAGAGTTATCATGATGTGTTAAAAAATGATAATTTCATTCTTTTTCTTGATGTTTTTTTTCATTAGATATTTATTAAACTTAATCAAGAGCAAAGGCTGGAGTTACAGGTAAGAGCGGTCACATTTTCCTGTTTTTCTCTTATTTTTATTTTCTCGCCAATTCACTTTGTTCTTTGTATGAAACCGTTTCTGTTTCAGTCCTGGATGAATGCAACCACAGTACGTTTCCAATTTTCAGGTTTATACAGAAAATTTGACAGCATGGCAACAAAGTGGGTGAGTGAATAGTTCTTTAACGGTTATTTGGAAGAGATCAGTCATTGTCGCAATGAAAACCAAGAAAGTAAACAAGTCGACGCTTGACTAATGTTTATTTTGAAACAAATCCTGATAGAACTACGCTAATTATCTGACAATAATTGTAGGCAATGGAACAAGATTGAACAATGGTTACTTTTCGTGTACTGAATCCTTATTGAAATTAGGTTTGTACTTGTTAAACTGCTTTTGAAGAAATCGTATTTCTTGACATTGCAGCATAGCAATGTTATTCGCGATTCCCCTTTGGGAATTCGAGCTAGTTATATTGCTCGTTTTCACGAGGTTCACCTATTGACCAGTTACAAGCTCACTTCCCACCAGCCCCCGCTCGCTACTATTAAATCAATCAATCAATCAATTGATCAATCAATCAATCACTCACTCTTGGTTTAGAGAACATGTTTCCGAGCATCGTCCGGTTTTTCGCCTCCGGCGAAAAACACAGTTTTAATGATACTTATTGTAAAAGAAAATTGTTTTGACTCACATTAAATCAATAAAGCTTGTACGGTTGGTTGGCCTCTCCCTATACAGTTGTATTCATTTAGCATGTCATAGAAATGTTCTATTCGGCTGAGCTTTGGGCGCGTTTTTTTTTGGGGACATATTCTGGAAATCAGAATACGCTAACAAAACTATGTTGTTTACATTCTTACACACCAAAATTTTTTCAGCTACGCAAAGTAAAAGTAGCGACTTCGTTCCATATTTTACGAGAGGAATAGGTGCAATATTTTGAGTTATTCTGTTTTTGGAATGGACAGAATATGTCCAAAAAACGCGCCCTTAGTGAAACAGAATAGGCTAAATCAATTCTTTTTTTCCCCGATATCCTACTGATAAATATGGCAAATTAAGCCAAAAGAAGTTAATGTGACAACCAAAATACACTCGATATGATATGCTCAGAAAAATACAATATACTCCGGTTATTTGACTGACATGCTGGAAAATTAACCAAAATATTTCTGATACAAGTCAAATGGCCGGCAGGGCGGTCGTCGAGGAGGCGCACATGTGACATGTCAGACATGATCGCGCTTGGAACTCAGGAAACACAGCAGTGATCGCAAAGCATAATTGCTTCAAAGTAAGGCCATAGAATTTCTGATTTCCTGTCATTGTCTGTTCTTTTTCTCTTCTCGATCCTGTAGCATCATTATACCGTGCGTGAAATTGCTGTGACTGGTCTGTGCGACTGTAATGGGCATGCAGATGGCAATCATTGTTCGCTCAACCAATCAACAGGCTTGCGCGCATGTCAGTGTAAGGGAAACACTTGCGGCGTACAGTGTGATCAGTGCTGTACACTCTACAACCAGTTTCCATGGAAACCAGGCAGTGGGGCGCCGTGGACGAATGACCCTGCTGCTAAATGCGAACGTAAGTGTCGATCACCGCTCTTGCAGACAGTTACAGGTTAAGTGAGGAAATAAATGTCATTTATTAAAAACATACAATGAAGAATTGACTAAAAGTAAATGACAAAGTTAAACACAAAAAACATTTTTAAGTTGTAAGCAAACGCGGTTTACACAAAAGCTCACAAACAAATAAGCCTTCTCTTAGGCTCAGTTTATCTCATGCACTGATCATTAATCCGCTTTGTAGTTAGCTCGTTAATAGTAAATTAAAGTGTTAATGTTGAATCGTGTGTTTATTTGTTATTTTTTCCATTTTTGAAGCCTGCAACTGTCATAACCACTCCGACACCTGCATGTACAATCAAACCGTGAGCGACCTGGGCCTTAGCATGGGTAAAAACGGATCAATGATTGGTGGAGGAGTGTGCGTTAATTGTCAGGTGTGTGAATATTCCTTTCAAATCGAAATGTTCTTTATGCGCAAAGAGTTGTGGTAGGGTGGAACAGAAAGAGAAGACGCTGAACAAGTATAGTAACCCAGTGCGCAAACGGCCAGCCATTAAGGCGGGACTTAACCTAAATTTGAATGAAATTTGATGAGGTTTTAAGAAGGGATAGGAGTAATAAAATGATTTTTGGAACACCAACAGACAGTCGATACCCACGCAAGAGCACCCCAGGTTGCTAGTGGACTAACTTGGTATCCGTCTATTAATTATTAACTACAAATTCTAATTTTAAAACTTCACTAAATCTTCAACATTTCTTATTTCTCTAAATTTTACCAATCCTTTGAGAAAAACTATTTCCTCCTAAACATACCCAAAAATCACCCAAAAATTTACAAAACACCCCATAACATAGGTTTATGTTTTAAGCATAGAGGTTTTGGATTGCTTGAAACGTGAACGAGATATTTCCATTAAAGCCATGTCAAGTGGCGGAAAAGTGACGTTTAGGTTAAGTCCCGCCTTAATGTCACTGAACGACGAATAATTCAAATGAGAAACGTGGTTCAAAACTAAATAAGGACTATGAACTGAAAAAAAAAACCCATAAAACTAGCAGTAATCAGAGATTATGGAGACGCGTTCGAAGGAATTTCCGGCGGAAATGAGCCCCTGAAAAAAGCAACAGGGGCGGCCATTTGGAAGACCGGACACCAAAAAATCTCAATTTTTTCTGCTTGTAAGGCACAGGGAAACCAACACGAAATTTGGATTGCGTTCTTCGAACGCGAATAGAAGGAGGTATGGTATGTGCTGAGATTTAGGAACTCTTTAGCTTGGATTCTGTCCACTGTCAAGCCAACACAATTCCAATCATCAGCGGATACTAAACTGATCCAAACGTAAGGTAATAGGTAAAAATTTTTGACGCTGATGTACCCTCAAAATAACGAAGCGGGAGGGAGAGTAGGGAAGAGAATTCGCCAAGCAGATTGATCTCCATACTTAGTTGTGTATGTTGCAGCTAAGGACAATTTTCATGATCCATGCCTTCATTAGTCTTTCCCTCAGTTTCGAGTTCCCTTCATTTATGCTGAGCAGAAGTGACTGAGAAATATAATTGATTAATCGCATCTATCGCAAGTTCACAAAACGATCCCAAGGTCAGTAAAGTGTTGATCACGTGTTCTCATGTGGTACGAATCGAGTGGTCCCCAGTTCAAATTTCACACCAACGGTTTTCATAGCGGAAATATCAATTCAGGTTTCAGATTATTTATTATACAGTTCGGGTTTTCAAAGAATCTTATTGACTGCAACATGTCCGTCCTTTCTGGGAACTGAGTACAATACTATGCAAACCACTGGAGGGGCTAACCTGGTGTAAAAAAACTATCAATTCTTTTTTGCAAGCTTCTGTTTTACTGTACTTTATTGTTTTCAACTTTTTTGTTGTCTCGTCATAGGTATATTTTAACAGGTTTTTACACCGAGGTTGGGACACTTGAATGGTAAAACTGTGTGGAGGTGACTTGATTCTTACAGGGTGATGACCATTTTGTTGACCACGCGATTGATAACTTTGTACTTGCGATCATCGAAATGCGTTTCAACTCGCTTGTCTCCTCAAAAGTGACATAATCATAAGCATAAGCGAAGGCATAACAATTTACAGTTTATAATATGTCCATTGAAACAGCCCGACACAAGCATAAGGATCAGTCTTATGCTTATGTCAATGTTGCTTTTCACTTGACACAAATTCTTATGCTTCCGCTTATGCTTATGAAAAGCTGGTTAATTTCTGAGCTTGACTTCATTATACTTATACTCATAGTTTGCAAATATGTAAAAGGTAGGGTATGCATTATCGTATATGTAAGTGTGGATATAAGGTAAACAATAACCGTATTAAAATGAAGAGCTTGTAAATTAAATATGAATAGTGATGAAACTTTCTTGTTTTTGTTATTTCTTAGCACGATACACGAGGAATAAACTGTGAGAAATGTAAGGATTTTTTCTACCGACCGCTCGGAAGGAATCAATCTGATGCGGACGCTTGTCATGGTAATATTAACATAGAGCTGCAAAGACATTTTTAACGATAGATTTAAAAACTGATTGTACTTGTAATCGGAAGAAATCGACAGTTGTAAATTATTGGCTTCACAAACAGTCATTTAACCAGTCTCGATGGAACAGATTATTGGCTTCACAAACAGTCATTTAACCAGTCTCGATGGAACAGATTATTGGCTTCACAAACAGTCATTTAACCAGTCTCGATGGAACAGTGCTCGACTTAGTTGATCGGGCTGGCTTGTTTGCCAAGCCTGCCCGATATATAAAATGGACGCTGTTTCGTAGTCACTTATTGACACGCCGGGGGTCCGCCATATGAAAATGACGGGGTGTCCTTTAAGAATTTCGTTAGATGGGCATGGTTGAAAAGAAGTTTTATCGTTAAGAGCTACTAATTGTAAATTTTATATGGAAGTCTCCCCCTTCCGGATTTTGGAGATTTGAGAGTAGATAAGTTAAAATATGTGGTGTAGGTGAAGTAAATGGGGATGTGGGTAGGCTAAGAAATTGATTAAAAGGTTGTTTGTGTAAAGGGTATTTGTTTATAGCGGTGTGAGAGGAAAGGATGAAGGGTGAATCGTCTTGATTGTCACGGCGTGCATTAAACGAGACAAAGCCCGAATTTGTCTCGCTTACGCCTAAAACGAGCCATTCTTCTCGGTCTTGTCTCGGTGATAATCTCGCTAGCATTTAGCATGATTGCATTGAGCGAGACTGATTTGATCCGATTTGTGAAACGCAACAAGCCATTTGTCAGGCTGTATAGAGTACCGAAGTGATGACGTCACAAAAACTAAATTTGTGAAATTATGGGATTTGATTAGATATTCGGAAAGGGCATGATGAAAAATGCCTGCTTGCCAAAAATCAGCATCTTATTGCAATTTGGGGGTGAGATATTGGCACCGTTATGCTCTGATGACTCCATACAAACCTTTCTAATTTTTGCCTTGGTTCATTACGTAATGAACCAAGGCAAAAATTAGAAAGGTTTGTATGGAGTCATCAGAGCATAACGGTGCCAATATCTCACCCCCAAATTGCAATAAGATGCTGATTTTTGGCAAGCAGGCATTTTTCATCATGCCCTTTCCGAATATCTAATCAAATCCCATAATTTCACAAGTGTGACGTCACACTTCGGTACTCTATTCTGGGCGAAAATTGAACGTGACAGAGAGAGACAACACATCTGTATTGTTTTAGAATGCGTTGTTTTAGCTAAACACAAACTCACGGCTACGCGCGCACTCTGGGCGAGAATTAAACGTGACAGAGCGAGACATTTTCAGCATTTTAGAATGCGTATATTTAGGCTATTAAACTCGAGCACTAACCAAATTCACTGCACGCAAAACGGCAAGCAATTCGAAAAATACATTGGGAAATAATTTTCCCAGTCGTGAAAAGAGAGAGGTGAGCAATTACCTTGTACATGGAACATTAACGAAACGTGGTTTTCTCCTATCGTTCATTGTTCTCTCAGTGATAAGATTTGCTGCTAAAAGCATTTAAATTAATTTTGAATGACGCAGGCTGGAAAACTTCAATTTAATTAAATGAGAAATAGAACATGATCTTTATGTCAACAATCACTTTGACCGAGGTCATGTCAAGGATGCTTATATTAGTATTTTACACACAGGAAAAAGTGAAGTGGCATTTATTGAGATAACTTGCAATGCATTTGTTAAAGATGTTATAAGCTTATTAGTATTTTGTGAAAGACGGGGAGAAAGAACTAACGGATTTAATATGTACGTTGGAGTCTTATTAAATATTATCTTCTATGATTTATGTTTGATGTGGTGTCATCTTGTATCTTTTATTACGAGAATAGATCGCATGCACGAAACTCTAAAAGGTACCACGTGGTAATGTTTTTTCCCGCCGTTTCTCATTTTTTATACCTGTTTATAAAAGGCTCGTATTTCATTACTGAATATGTAGTGTTAAAAGTAACGTTATTGTTGTGGTGACTTGTTGAATTTAATAATGTGGTTTGTGATTTATATTGGTTAAGGGACGGACCGTTTAATTTTTTTTGTTGGGGTGGGGGGGGGGGGGGGGGGGGGGGGGGGGGGGGGGGGGGGGGGGGGGGGGGGGGGTTTAGGCAATTTCTTCTGAGTATGATTTTTTTTTCAGCATCTCTATTTGCAAGAACTTTCTTTTTTACCAAAATGCTGAAATGTTTTTTCACATGCTTACTTGTGCACGATTTTTTTTCTCTTAACAACTTCTTCTGCAGGAATTTTTCATACTTATCTTTCTACAGTTCAACACAAAAAGAATGCCTTATGTTAACTGAAGTTCCTGATGTTGTTTGTATGGGAGAGTTAACTTTCAATAAGAGTATAGTGAAAGTTATTATGGAAATTTACATTATTTAAATGACAGTATAATAGAAGAGAGTTGTAACAGTTGTTTACCTTTGTTTGAGGCTTTTGAATCGTTGTTACGTGATAATTATAAGTCATTTATTTTGACAAAAATAATTTATACAGTGCGCTATTTTTGACACAAGGGACGGTTTGATTCACATAGTAGAGATCGTACAGGAATGAATGATCTATGTGGGACGCCGTGTGTATTGATTGAAATTAGTTCTCTTGAAGAGTTAGTAGAGTATTTTGAAAATTTGTATTTGGGACGTAATTGTTCAAATTTTAAGGTAAAAGGAGTGAAGAAGGAAGCCCGATTATAATACTCGCAGAGTTTTCTTGTTCTGATACATCTCGGTCTGATTTGCATTGATTTTGCGTTTGGTACAAAAAGGCCAGCAGTACTTACGATGTACTAGCATAGTACAAACAACAAGTAATATGTTGTTGTTTTGTTATGTGTTTTTCAAATCTGTTTGTTTTGGGGGAGAGAGGTTGTTTGGTTTTGGTTTTCGAAAAGTCAGAAGTAAAAGAAATCAAGAAGAGTTGTGACTTTTGTATGATTGGTTTATTATCGAGTGGTTAGCGCTTTGATTCGTAAGACAATCAGAAGACAATCGTTCCAAAAACAGTTAATTTATGTAAATTCTAGCTCAAGTTCATGTAAAACCCAAAGCGGTCGTTTTTCTTGTAGCCTTGCATGCTCTCCAGGAATCATTGAGTGACTTGTGCTTAAAGAAAATAATATGTGTTAGGATTACCCATTTCTTTTGACTGCATTTTCGTTTGAAATCCTAGCTTGCAACTGTAACTTGAATGGAACAACCAGTGCACCGGGTTTAGCGTTTGGTGACTGCGTAAGAGATCAAAGCGTATTATCTGCCCATCCGGGAAAGGTAAATTATCCCAGTAAAGTTCACAAAGTAATTAGTTTATGCATTACCACATTTTCAGTCAAGCTCATTTATAAAGATCTTTAATAAGGTAATTGTTATATAAGTGCACCAAGAGATGAGTGCACTTATTGGCTTTTTTTTGAGGGGGGGAGGGGGTGGGGGAGGGGTTTATTGGACAATCAACTATGTTGGTTTTCTTTTCAAAAGAACTCTTTTGATTTTGTTGTTCTCTGTTGTTTTAGCAACCGGGTGATTGCTACTGTAAGGCAAATGTGGAGGGCCGGCAGTGTGACGCGTGTAAAGCTGAATATCACAGGCTAACTAAGGGAAACCCTGATGGGTGTATAGGTGAGGCCCGGGCACGAATAATGATATAACCGATGGCGCTTACACTGGACGTTCCCGTCTCCCATCTCATCCCGCCACTCTCATCTTCTGTTGTCAATCAACTGCTAAAGAATTAACAAGTGACAAACAACATAGCTTTTTACCAAGACCATTACTAACAAAAATTGGAGAAACGTTGCCAAAGTTATATCAGAAGCCTTTACGAAACCTTGAATTTTCAGTAATTCCCTATCCTAAGGTAACATTGAATATTCAGTGACTAACCTTAAATTTTCAGGATTCGCCTATTCTAAACTAACTCTAAATTTTCAGTGATCACCTATCCTAAACTAACCTTGAACTTTCAATGATCATCTATCCTAAGCCGTGTTCACATTAGGCCTCGATTATGATCGAATTATAATCGAATTAAATTTGGAATGGGTTCACATCAACTAATTGCAGTCCCTGATTATAATTGGATTATAATTACTTCAAACAACCTTGAAGTAATTACATTGCGTGGTTCAACAAAATGGCGGACACGTAGTGGCACGAGGAGACGAAACTTCTAATCGCCTTATGGAGTGAAGAAGCGGTGCAGAACGAGTTAAATACTATGCAGAACAAGAAACTCGTATGGGACAAAATAAGCCAAGAAGTACTCAAGAAGTGCACAACTACGAAAGCCGAGGAGGGACTTCAGACTTCAGACTTCAGACTTCAGACTTCAGACTTCAGACTTCAGACTTCAGACTTCAGACTTCAGACTTCAGACTTCAGACTTCAGACTTCAGACTTCAGACTTCGGACTTCAGACTTCAGACTTCAGACTTCGCCCTCGGGCGTTAATTTTTGTTTCCTTTTGCTTTTGAAGACTGAAAAGTTCCTTTTCGTTGTGATTTTAGATGTAAAACGCATGTTAATTGCTTATCCAATTGCGTAACCA